>JAGVVM010004235.1:0-45922 GCA_019149425.1 Psidium friedrichsthalianum
CAGCCGTGTGATTCAAAAGTTTTTAAGAAAACTGGAAAAATTGTCATGTTAACGCCGACCATGGCCACGAACTCTCACACCATTGTCCACGTCAAGAATTTCATGATCAAAATGACCGTGGGGGGGTGGAAATGATAATTGGCTAATCGTCAAAGATTTAGAACTAAATTGTCTAATTGCAATATTTCGCAGGGTTGATTAGGTGATAGTGTACAATAGGCTCAAGAATTTTTGTGTTCCCTAAAAATGTAACATTCTGAATTTCGACCCCTGTGTTGGGACTTAATATAGAATAGGAATATGTCATCTGGATGGCACTATTAAGGAAGTGTCGCACTCGAAACTGATCACTTCGAGATGGGAACTGACGGCAAAAGGGAAGGGCTATCTAGGAAAATAAGTACGGGACCAATTGGTCGATACGCGTAACTCCTAACAGCCACACGGCGTTAGTTTGAGGAATTTCATTATAGCTGCTATCTTTATGGAATTTGGCCCACGATTGAGTTCTCGAATAGGGACAATCGATTTTCACAGAGCGTTGCAGTTTGCTAAATTTTAGATATTGACAGGAAGGTTCGAAATTGGATAGTTTGGACTCGGAGTGTCGAGAGAAAGGCAAAAATTAGAAATTTTCTGTCGAGGTCCCTTAAAAAAGTTGATTTGGCTCTAGAGTCATGTGGCTTATGGGTGTGAGATGAATTTTAAACGAAGTCAAAAAAAATTTTCCTAAAAAAGAAAGAGATCATCCGAGTCATTTTCCCTTCGCGATTGAGTCAAAATTAACACGCTGCGATTCAGTCCCAATCAGTCCCGTTTTGGCACTAAATTTTGCAGGATTGACTAGTCAACTTTCTCTTCCAAGTTTTGACCAGATTGGATAAGCTTTGACCAACTTTTGGTCAAAATCGATGAATAGTAACTGATATTTTATTATTTTGATTGATTATTATTATTCATTTTTCTTCTTTTCCTCAAATAATGGGTTCTTTCTCTCTTTCTTCTTTCTCCCTTTGTTAGCGGCAGAAACCCCCACCGCCCTCACTATTCCACTAAAACCACTTTCTCTCTCTTTTTCTTTCCCGCCCTCTCAAATGAGAGGGGGGGAAAAAGAGAGAGAAAGTGGTTCTATGTGTGGAATAGTGAGGGGGTGGGGGTTTCTGGCCGTAAACTCGGGGAGTAAGAGATGGAGAGAAATCACCCATTATTTGAATAAGAAAAGAAAGAAAAATATATAGATAATAATAAAATAATAAAATATCTCGGTTCTTATTCATCGATTTGACGCAGAGTTGGTCAAAGCTTATCCCAATCTGGTCAAAACTTGGAGAGGCAATTTGCTAGTCTCCTCAAAATTTCGTGTCAAAAAACAGGTACTGATTGGGACATGAATCTGTGTTATTTTGGCTCATCGCGAAGGAAAATGACTCTGAGATGATCTCGGAAAATTTTTCTGACTTCGTTAAATTTCATCTCACCCCCTAGCCACTGAATCTAGTAGGCAAATGCAGGGACTCGACAGAAATTTCTAATTTTTGCCTGTTTTCTTCTCGTACACTCCGAGTCCAAACTATCAATTTCGCGAACCTTCCTTCGTCAATACTCCAAATTTCGCAACTGCAACGCTCGTGAAAATCGATTGTCGCTATTGCGTAACTCAATTCGTGGCCAAATTCATAAGATAGATAACAAAAAAAAAAAAAAAAAAGGAAAAAAAGCTATAATGAAATTCTCAACTAACGGGTGGCGTTAGAGTACGGGGGCGTAATCGACCAATTGGTCCACGTACTGTATTTCCTAGTAGCCCTTCCCTTTTGAGTGCAGTTATCTCAAGTGATCAGGTTTTTCGGTGGAATTCATTAATAGTGCATCCATGACATATCCATTCTATAATTCAGTCCCAGCCCCAGGGGTCGAAATTCGAATGTTACATTTTAGGGAACACAAAATTCGTGAGCCTATTGTACATATAGCAATTCAACCTTGCACTATTTCAATTAGCCAATTTAGTTCTAAATCTTTTGACGATTAGATCATATATTCAATTCCGTTCAATTTTGATCAGGAAATTGTTTTGACGGTGGACATGGTTGTGAGACGTGGCATGGTCGGCGTTAACATGGACAATTTTTCCAGTTTTCTTAAAAATTTCTGAACTCACCCCGGCTTATGTTGCAGAAAAAATTATAAAAACATTGCAAAACACTGCCCATAGTTTTTTTTTTCTATCAAATGCTGTTTATGTTGACTGTTGACCGTGGGCGGCAATGATCATGCATCGCCGATCATACATGTAGAATGTAGTCTTTATTATGTTGGTTGCTGAGTCATTTATTATGATTATGAAAAAAAAATAATATCATAGCAAACGGTAGTTTGGCGGGAGCCGTGATTGTCATGGTATAGTAACGTGTCCCGATGACAGCCTTCATATTAACGGTGATTTTTGTACGAATGAAGACCAAAATTGATTGCTGACATCTTTAACAAAAAAAATCGATTGCTGACATCATGCACGTACGCGCGGGGCAAGTTGGTGTCATGCATTTAGGAATGAATATGGGATGGATGTCAGAATTGATCGAGGTACAGGGAGTTCAGAAACTCCCAAGTATATAGAAGACTAAGGATCGACATGACTTTCATCGTCAACCCAAATTTGCCATTTGACTTTCATCGTAAATACGGCGACGTTTGAGGAGTTGAGATCAGAATGTCCTTTACGTCAACCCAAGATGAATGAACATTTTGCATCCCTTAGCCCTGATCTAAACTATGAATTACTTCATTTGCATATTTATTTTGAGAGAAAATATTACCCCTGCTTTTGTGGAGGTTCTGGACGATATGAATACAAGCAGTCCTATATACCATTAATTTGAGAAAGTGGGTAGTTATAGTTCCTAAATCAGTGTGGGAAATTGCCCCTTGTGTGGAATTCTCTTTAAACGTATAAATGAAAACTAAATATTTTCCTTTAAAACATATAAAAGAATATAATGTACACTTTACCCCGTGAAAAGACATTGTCGGTTTGTTTATAATAATAATGATAATCAGTACTCAACCATTCACACATGTTTACCAAAGTACATAAAACATTGACCTAGATCCATCATATTAGCAGTTGAACTTTAATATGAATGGCCTTTAGGACATTGATATCATGTTGTGCAAAGGCACAATGATGTCCCCCAGCCAGATCAAGATCAAATGGCTGGACTTTCATGTATATGCCAGAAATTAACAAACTTTGAATTAACCGAGAATTTACTCAGACAAAAAAATCAAATGAGAGAAATATCACTAAAAAAAAAAAATTCACAATAGTATGTCTCAATTGTGTATGCGCTACACGACTCTTGGAAAACTAGTCATATGTTATCAATGACTTTTGCAAGATCGTCGGATGAGTTATCGCATAATTAGGTAATACAAAATGATCAAAACCAGAGCAGTTGGTAGGCCAACGGTACGGACTAATATCCCTAAATGCAAGATTACGGGTTTGAACTCGGCTTCTAAGATCTGTCGCAAGCCGTACTAAGTTATGTTGACACTTGAATTTTAATCACTTTTTCTTAAAAATTATAAAAATCCATAAAAATTTATAAAATTGTAAAATCAACTTTAGAAGACTTGGACAAGCCTAGAGAACCATTTTTGAACAAAAAAAATAATTTTTGACTTTTTCCGTATTTTAATATTATTTTAAAATTAAAAAATACCCCAAAATAGAAATAATAGCATTCATGACTGGAAAATACAAAAAAAAAACTCAATAGTTTTCTTTTAATTCCCTCTCTACCCGAGCCTTTTTAGATTTTGAAAATTCAATTCGTCCTCGAAAGCACTCTTTTGCATACCCAAACCGAAAAAAAATTATTGCAAAATTTTGGCTTGATCTAGGGTGTCGCGATAGGATCCTATACTCAATCCCAATCGAAGAGCAACCTTCATTCCCAAGTGACTCATTTAAACCGTACCAGACCGACTTATTTTCTCCCTATCGTTCAGTCTAATTGGATTGGTCGGACCAGTCTGGTCCAATTGAACCAGCCTAGTAGCTGCAAAAACAAAATAGAAATGCAGTAGAAGATAGAAATGAGAGAGAGAGCACGCTAGCTTTCAAATGAAAAAGAGGAAGGGTTAATACCACGAAAAACCCCAAACTGGTACACTTATGACAAATTTATCAAAAACTATTTTTTTGATCACAAAAAAACCTCAAACTGGTACACTCGTGACAAATTTATCCCAAACTATTTTTTAACCACAAAAAACCCCCCAACTAGTACCATTTATGACAAATTCACCATAAACTTTTTTTTTTACCATGAAAATCATAAACTATTATATCAGTGACAAATTTACCCTTCGTTAAATTGGTTAAGATCACGAAAATCTCAAATTGATACACATGTGCCAAATAGAGGGTAAAAAGCTCAAACCGGTACACCCATGAACTATCATGTCCATTCAACACAGCAATTTGATTTTAAATTTAACTAAAACTAAGGAAGGTAAATTATCACAAGTATATTAATTTGGGGTAAATTTGTCACAAGCATACTAGTTTGGGATTTTTATTTTCAAAAAAAGTTTGGAATAAATTTATCATAGTTGTATCAGTTTAGAATTTTCCATGGTATTAATCCAAAGAGGAGTGGCGTGAACTCTCTTTTACCCTGCATCATGCCCGAGACCCCAACCATTGCCATATCTAGCTCTATCCTCTTCTCCAAGGGCTACAGCAAAGCTGAGTTCCAAGAGAGGGATTGAGTCCCAAGGTGACAAGGGGAGTTCCAAGAAAGGGGGATTCCATGAGGCTAAAAAGAAAAGGGTGCAGACCGTCGACAAAAGAGGAGAAAAAGAGAGAAGTAAGCAGAGAGTCCTAGGGGGGGTCCTCGGTGGAAGAGAGAGAGAGAGAGAGAGAGAGAGAGAGAGAGAGAGCTCCATGAGCTCTCAAGAGCAAAAAAAAAAAAAAGAGTAGAAAGGGGAGCCCTTTGGTTAAGTCGGTTTTGGGGAGGAAGGTTCAAACAAAAAAAACCTGAGTAGAGGTGGAGATAGGGGAAAACTCCTGAAAAAAAAAAAAGGGTTTCGAGAGAGGCAAAAGGGGAAGAGTCCACAAAAGAAGTTTGGGTCCTTCCAAAAAAAAAGCGAAGAGAAAAAAGAAAAGAAAGAAAGGCAAGAGCTGGTGGAGCTCTTGAGAGTTCAGCTGGCTCCTCAGAAAACAGGGGACCTTTGCAAGGAAAAAAAGAAAAAGAGAGAAGTTACTAGTGAATAACTATGACTATTGGAGCATCAAAATGACTACGTACTTAATGGCCAAAGATTTATGGGACATCATGGAGAAAGGTTATGAGGCTTCTCGAGAAGGTACATTTGTTCTGAAGGATCAACTACAAAAGGATGCAAGGGCATTATGCGTTATTCAACAAGCCCTCTTGAAAACGGCTTTTCCAAGAATAATTGGAGTAATACGGAAAAGAAAGCTTGGGGGATACTATGAGTTCAATTTCTAGGATCAAACAAGGTACACATATTCGGCTTCAAACTCTATGAAGAGATTTTGAGAATTCTACAATGAGACTAAATAAGACCGTTCGAGAATACTGTGGAAAACTAAATGAACTAGTTAATCAAATGAGAGCCTATGGAGATGGAATCACTGACTAGAGGGTCGTAGAGAAAATACTAATGTTACTTACCCAAAAATACAATCTAATGTCACAATGATAGAAGCAACTAAGGATTTAACGACCCTTTTAGTAATGAATTGATTGGCTCTCTAGAAGCACATGAGAAAAGACTAATGGCCCAAGATGAAAATTCAGTTGACAGTGCCTTCTAGTCTAAAATAAACATATGATCTCATCAATCTAAAAATAGTGGAAAGGGCCGTGGAAAAATAAAAGAGGAGGAGAAAATTCACAAAAGGAAAAATATCCACCTTGTGGATATTTCCAAGAAAAATAATCATTTTGAGAAAGATTGTTGGTTTAGAAATAAACCACAATACGCTTTGTGAAAAGATATTGTGATGTAGAAAGATTGTCGCTGAAAAACAAATTCTCGAGCCAACTATGCTGAAGAAAAGGAAAGAAAAGATAATCATTTTATGTAGGTCAAGTGGCAAATGATAAGAAAAGTGACACATGGTACATTGATAGTGGGTGTAGCAATCATATGATGGGGGACGAATCTATATTCATCGATATTGATACATCAGTAAAAAATCAAATAAAATTAAATTACGGCGCAATAGTCAATGCGAAAGGAAAAGGAACTATCGTCTGTTAAAACAAATAAAGGCCTAAAATATATTCATGATGTATATCTAGTGCCTAGTCTTGCACAAAATCTGCTTAGCGTGGGCCAAATGATGCAAAGTGGGTATTCTCTATACTTGAGAGGAGATGCATGTGTTATCTATATAAATATAAAAAATTATTGCCTTTGTTAAGATGAAAAATAGAAATTTTCCTATTTGATGGAACTATATCAGAGATATGATCATGAAAGCTCAACTTGATAAGTCATGGCTATAGCATCGAAGATTTGGCCACTTCAACTTTGTGGGCTGAAAATTCTCCATCAAAAAATATGATGAGAGATTTTCCATCATTTCATAAATTTCAGATATTTGTGAATTTTTCCTTCTTGGGAAATAACATAGGTAGTCCTTCACATCAAGACATGCATAGAGAGCTAAAAAACACTAGAACTAGTTCATACGAATATGTGTGGTCCAATGAAGACCCCCACAGCCAGTCAAAATATATATTTCAGTCTATTCATTGATGACTACACAAGAATGATGCGGGTCTACTTTTTTCGAGAAAGATTGGAGGTTTTCTCTATTTTCAGGAAATTTAAGAACTACATAAAAATCAAAGTGGCCTCAAGGTCAAAGTCCTAAGGAGGATAGAGGCAAGGACACAAACTCAAGGAGTTCAAAAAATTCTGTGAAGATGAAGGAGTTCTGTTGAGAAAACTTCATTCTGAATATTTTGATTCTGACAAAACTTTCATTCTCTAGAAAGAATCTGGTTAATGCCAATAAATTTCTATTGTAGGAATAAACATGTGAACAAAAGCTTATATTGTTCCAAATCTAGTGTTTAGAGTCAAGGTGTGGTTGTCCATATTTGCTTCAGATATAGTCAAAGTATTTTATTCAGATGGAGGAAGATATTGCCTCTAAAAATTAAATCTCGAGAAGACTTATGTGACACATTAGCAAGGAATTTATTGAAGCTCAGAGTAATTGTTCTTTATCTGTTCGGACTCAGAGAGTCTCTTTTTACTTCAAAGACTGTCTTTGAATTATGTTCATATCCTACAGTATCTTTAGCTAGATTCTGAGAGATCCACATTTGGTAGGTTTTCGATTTGGCCATGACTTTTATGGAAGTCTGTAAGATTTGATTGACAGACTTATTTTAATTAAATCAGGAGAATATCCTTAATTGGATATTACCTTCCAAGAACAAGATATCCTGGAAATTTGAATTAACTCTACTTACAGAAACTAAGATTTGGTTGTATGTTGACTGAATCTGAAGGGTTCAGACTTAAACCAACAGGTTGCTTAATCTTCCAAGTACAGACTCATTCAATCAAGATTGATGGCATTTAATCAGTAATTGAGGAGCGATCCTTTAAAGAACCTTGGTAACGACTAGTTTGAGGTCAAAGGAGTATAAAGGAGATCAATGGTGACTGTTGCAGAAGTGAAGAACTAATTAATTCTAAAGTGCTGAGTTATTGAAATTTACATTCTCTTATTCTCGAGAGCTGAAAATTTCCATCTTTGACATGTTCATTATAAGAGTGAAAAGTGTGACATTTCTTGTAACTCTTCATCAATTAATAGTGGAATCCAGCCAATCAGCTATCATCGTGGGAGAGGGGACGTTGGCTTGGTAAAGCCGAACTACTATAAACTTGGCTTGCATTTCTCTGTACTCTAAACTCTTTTTAGCTTTATGCAAGTATTATTTTTTAACCTATTCTGTTCTTATTTTGAATTGGTCTAAATTCCGCAAATTAGTTTCAAAATTGTTTAGAATCACATTTTTATCCCCCTTTAGGTGATATTGCTAGAAAAAATAATTGGTATCAGAGTAGGTTACTCATTAAGTCAAAATGTTTTACTTCAAAGCTAACAATCTATCATGGCTAGCAATAATTTCCCTGGAGCAGGTAATTCAGTGTTCAACAACAAGCCGCCAGATTTTGATGGAAAGAATTACAATGTGTGGTGCAACAAAATGAAGTGATTTTTCAAAGCATCAGATAGTTTGATGTGGGATGTTGTGATCAACAGAGTAGTTCCTGCGGCCACAACAACTTCTTCCACTGCAAATAAAGGAAACAACAATACTAATGCAACAACAACACTCATGGATGTTGGAAAATCCAAAAGATGGGGACTTGAATCAAAAGCTATTCAATCGCTCTTTTGTGCTTTGTCCACTCCTATTTATAATCGTGTTGCAAAAGAAGAATCATCAAAGGCTATATAGGTTAGGCTTCATGTCACATATCTAGGAACTGATAGAGTCAAGGAGACCAATCTGAGTATACTATTGAGTGAATATGAAGCGTTTAAAATGACAAAAGAGGAGAAAAAATGAGAACTAAGGAGAGCGTCCTGGGGGGTCCCCGGTGGAGAGAGAGAGAGAGAGCTCTCCATGAGCTCTCAACAGCAAAAAAAAAAAAAAAAACTGAGCAGAAGAGGGAGCCCTCTAGTTAAGGCCGGTTTTGGGGAGGAGAGGTTCGGACCAAGAAAAACCTGAGGTAGAGGTGGAGATAGGGGAAAGCTGTCGAAAAAAAAAAGGGTTTCAAGAGAGGCAAGAAAGGGGAAGAGTCCACAAAAGAAGTCTGGGTCCTTGCAGAAAAAAAAAGCGGAGAGAAAAAAAAAGAAGAAAGAAAGGCAAGAGCTGGTGGAGCTCTTGGGAGCTCGGCTGGCTCCTCGGAAAACAGGGGAGCTCTAGAAGGAAAAAAAAGAAAAAGAGAGAAGTTACCAGTGAAACAGAGCTCAGTGAGCTCTTAAGAGCAAAAAAAGGGGGCTCGTCAGTCAGAGTTCTGGTGGTCGTTCAGTGCAGAAAAAGGGTATGAGATCAGACCCAACAAAGCAAAAAAAAAAAAAAAAAAAAAGAGGACAGACCAAGGGTAAAACAAAGGTGTGGTGGTCGCTGACGAAAAGGAAGAGAAAACCCCTCAGTGTTTTTTTTTTTTTGAGAGAGCAAATGAGAGCAAAAGAGTGGGAAACAGCAAAGCTTGTGGGCGCACACCCTGTGTCGTCGCTCCCTGCACAAGGCGAAGCGAAGGCGAATTAGCAGTTGACTTTTCTTGAAGATAGGGCAGAGCGCGAGAGCCGGTCACTGCCATCTTCGTATAGCCCTTCCTCGTACACGCCTCAACCATTCGAGTCCCAACCAGTCTATGCCATTGTCCGCGACGCCCTACTTGCGACTCCTCATTCCTTGGACCTCGGCACTCTCGCGAGACGTTGGACGTCTGCGTGCTTGTTCGTAGCGCCAGGTGCTCAGTAGCTCGGAGTTCTCAAACCGCATCAGACTTGATTTGAATGGAGGGGCATTAAAGTAGGCAGACGATGGAGTTCATCCAGTCGTGATGGAGGCCGCGAGGTAGTGACGTGGTCGAACTAGAGCAAGCAGGTGAGACGATATCGGGAGGTTGAAGTTGAAGTTGAAAGAGATTTGAAAACCTGACATCATGCATTCCACCCGAGCTTCCCCTAGCCTTTCTGTTTATATTCTCCCTGTGCGCGATCGGGCCCTCAAATGTAAGTTTGTTAGAGGTTAGTGGTAGCGGTCCGATGAAGGTCGTCAGTGATCGATTGCATTGGGTTAGCTCGAGGATGGCGGCAGATGCCGTGCACGAGCAAACCCAGCGGCGCATGAGTAGATCCGACGGCATGGCTGCGCGATGAGCAGGCCCTAAGATGGCGTGACGGCTCGCTTAGAGGCAGCACGGCGGTAGAACCTGATTGGAGGCTACCCTCGTAAGTTATTCGATCTTCATCGTTACTCGTTACGTACTCGGATCTAGAAGACCGAATTGAAAACGGGTAAAATACGAGGTTGGGGAGGATGGTCCTAGTGAGATTGGTTCACGGTGGAGGGTCTCAACGAAGCTCCGTGCAAGAGCACGCTGAAGAAGACCATGCCAATGAAAAGTACGTGGGAGGTAGCAGGCGTTCAGGAAAGAAAATAAAAAAGAAAGAAAGAAAAGTCAAAGAAAAAGAATGAAAAAACGTGGGGCTGAGTAAAGTCAGTGAGAGAGTTATGTTGGGTTGCGCTTGAGAAATTAGGCCTGATTTTGTGTTTGGGCCATTTGCTGGCGGAACCAGATCACCTAACATTAGAGTTTCTCTGACATGGATAACATTAGTCAAATCAAGCCTTTCGTTTTCATTTGAACAACCAAAATTAAGAGAGGATTGAGATTCAAAATTTTTCAAACCCTAAAAACATTCCCGCCCAATTTTTTCTCTCTCCCTCAATAAATGACGTGGCCCAATCTTGGCCATTCAAATGAAAATAGACGGCTTGATTTAAGTAATGTTACCTATTTCATAGAAACCTCAATGTTAGGTGATCCGGATCCACTTGTTGGCTGCTTTAGATATAAAACAAAGAAATGAGAGTTGGGCCTTTGCAGTTTTGGGCTCAATTTCTTTTGTTATTTTTTTAATGTATTGGAGCGGGCTCCCCGTGTGTGCACCCAGGCTGTGGAGGCCTGGGTTTGGTATAGACCAAGCTAGGTTCTTGGACCCGGCCCAGTTCTTTTGTTTTAGTAGAATAATAAAAAAATAAAAAAAGAAATTCTAAAATTCTAAAATATTTCCAAAAATTCCCAAAAGCCTAAAAAATTAGGAAATGAGTTATTTTAACCAATCAATCCTATTTTTTTTTTATGATTTTCCCCTTATGATATTTTTAAAATGACGATTTTGTCTCTTATGGGTAATCGTTTCGAAAAATTTCGAAGAATTTTCAAGAATTACAGAAAATGGGAAATGGTCAAGCTTGACTGGGAAAATCCATATTTTGTGATTTTGGCTCATGTTTCTTTTGAAATGACAATCTTGCCCCTCAAAGAGCAAATCGTTGCAAAAACCCAAAAATTTTCAGAAAATCTCGAAAATTGGGAAATTGGTAGATTCAACTGGCCAACCCTATTTTCAATGATTTGATTTTCAAATCTCTTCAAAATTGATGATTTTTCCTTTTGGGCAAATTGTGCTCCAAAATGATGATTTTGCCCTTGATGAGTAAATCGCTTTCAAATCATCCCAAATTTATTCCAAACCTTAATACACCTCTTCGTTAAGCCTTTAGGGCTTTACTTGGGATGCCACGTATTGATTTGATGCGTTTTATCCGCATGTTTTGGATCCTTAATTTGGGCATCTACTTTACTGATTGTGATTGGTAGGACAGACATTCCGATCTGCATGAACTCCTAGATTTTAAGACTTTCTTATCCCGATTAATCTGCATGAAAATCTTAGTTAGAAAATCATTCAACTTAGGTACCGAAAAGGCATTAATGGCAATATTTGTGTAACTAAGTCTCCAATCTCAAATCTCTAGTTCCGTTAGAGTCGTATGATTATTTCCACCGCTCGACGAGGTTCCCGATCTACCTTCTTGCAAAGGTCGGTGGCAACTCTAAAAGCATATATACGTATGCACATGTCACCCCACCATATCCAAGGTCGAATCTGATAACCAGTTGCGATTTGATATGGGCTTGGGAAGGCCCGAGCTAAGCTTAATCCATAAGCTTAGCAAACCATTAGCCTGACCAATTTTCAGTTTTTAGGAGATTGGGTTGCGACAAGTTACGACCTCCTCTGCAGCATCAAAATTCGAACATTCGATAGTGAGTGTACGCCCTTCGTGAGGAAGAGCAGACAAAGCAAAAGAATTATAGTTTGTTGTACTTGCTACAAACTTTTAATGTATTATGGATTAGTGTATTTTCCGGTCGACTTTCGAGTTTCTCAATACCTAATTTCGATAAATGTTGTCTAATTTGTATCGTTTCGGTAAAGAATTGTCGCTTTGTTATCACTCGATCAGTTATTATGGCCTATAATATATGCTTTTTGTGCTGCGCTGCTTATTTTCTTCCTGGTCATTACTCCAAACCTGTTGTTTTTCCAGTATATACATGAAGTCCAGCCATTTGGTCTTCATCTGGGGTAACATCATTGTGCCTTTGCAAGCCATGACGTCCCTGCTAGATGCAAAATGATAAATATAATAGATCTAGGTCAATGTTTAAATAAGTTGGTAAACCTATGTTACTTGTTGAGTCATTTATTATCATGATGAGAAAAGGGAATCTCTTCACGAGGTTAGGGCTCCGTTTATTTCACGAAAAATAATTTTTCAAAAAAGGATTTTCAAATTTTTCGTCATTTGATTTGCGGAAAATAAGCTAGTCAAGGAAAATATTTTTCACTCATGAAAATGAGGAAAATATTTTCCTCATCTTTCCTTCCTCCTCTCTTTCACATTTCTTTTCTTTTTAATTATCTTTTTACTTTCTTTTCATCATTTTTTTATATTTTAAAAATTCATAATTTTTCTTCTTTGTAATTTAGAATTTTTCTATTTTTATTTTTTTTTCTAGTCCCTTTCTTCTTCAACCAGTCACCAACCACGGCCACAATCGGCGACCAACTACATGCGAGGCCATGCGAGGCATCGCTAGATTTGGCGAGGCAGGCGATTGATTGAGGCCGAGCAACGAAAATTATTAAAATGAGTGCATGGTGGAAAATTATTTTCCATATCAAACGGTAGAAAATATTTTCTAGTGCAATTTCAAATTTTAGCCAAATGCCGAAAAATATCACCATTTTTCCTGGAATATGACTTGGTAGAAAATATTTTCCTAAAATGCCCATTCATTTGCAAAACAAATGGAGCAAGTAAGGAAAATTTACGGACCCAAAACAAAAGGAATAGTAAGTGTTCTTTGTTTTGGCTAGTCTTACAGAGTTGCACGGCAAATCTCATCTAGTGGAATTTGACTATTTGAAATAGGACTTCAACCACGGATGTAAACTTATGGAGGAAAAACGATTTTGCAGTATATTCTCAAAGGGTCATAATTACATGGTTGTGCAAAATTAGTGATAAATAGAACTAGAAACATGATTAGTGGTAGCATTCTGAGTTAAATGCATAATTACAGTTAAATCTTGTCCATTTCAATTTAGACGTATCCGAAAGAGTTGAATGATATATAGATGTACGATATAATAAAAGTTAAGGAAAAAAAAACAAATGATGTTAGATGACCAGAAAAGGAGCTATATTTAACATGATAGCTCATATTTGGCAAAAAATTAAAGGATCATTAGAAAAACTACACGTCTTTTTAAATGGTTGTTAAAAATAAATGAAATAAACTTTCGTGGGTTTGATTTGCTGAACATGGTATGTGAACGGAAAAATATTCACGGTCAAAGAAAACACCCACACTTAAACTTAATTAGGTAATTATATTCTCATACTGAATAGTATAAGTCATTTTCCCAAGCATAATAAGTCTATGATCCCAAAGAGATTAGAACATCCAAAAACATTTTCAGTCACACTTACAGTATACGACTACAGAAATGAAAGCTAGTCATTTTTTTTAAATGATTAATATTGAAAGCATTTTCATTAATGAAGTTTTTCGCTAGACAAATGCTGAATCAATAGTCAATATGTGGTAACATAAGAAAAGACTTATGTTAGTACGTTTGACGCTCTTCGTGAAGATAAAAGAAGCACACACTTACACGCCCTAATAGTCCTCTTATCCGATAAGCTATTGGATGCCCCCAACAGAGCATATAGGCCGAGTGGGCGTGATCCGTTCGATCACTAGGCTTAGGCAATTCTCTGCATGACTCATCCGACCTATCACACACTAGCCTAATGCGTTAGGTGCACCCATTTATGGAACCAGAGTTGCTAGAGTTTTGCTAAGGGAGTATGCCATTAATAGTTTCTAAACTTTAGCACAATATGCAACGTGAATAGAAAAAGTAGAACCTCATTTAAAGTTGTATTAGGTTGATATTCTTGCTATTTAATTTCCTAATTTACATATATAATTAAACACAAAAGCTTGAAAGGTTTATCATCTAACGAATTGGGAAAAGGATTTAGATTAATATAAGTCAGATTATACATAGACGAATATATATCATTTCTAGATATCCTTGTGAAAACACTTAGTCTTAATATACCATGAATACCGATTTGTATAAATCTAAGGACTAGTTTGTTGATGAAACCATTTCTGAGAAATTGTTTAGGAACTTTTTGGCATTTGGATGACAGAAAACTACTTGATCAATGGAAAACGCTTTTCATGGATTGAAGACAGATTTGAATGGAGAAAAACAACTTTCCCTTATAGTAAGGTGGAAATCAGGGGAGTTTCTGTGATTTCTTGCTAGGTCCCTCTACGTCTACTTTGTATCTTCATCAATATTATTCCTTATATTTTTTCAATAATTTTCTCATATTCTCTCACAATTTTTTTGTACCTTCTCCCGAATATACTTCATCAGTGCTCATTTTATTCCACATTCCACAAAAAAAAAAAAGCTTATGTATTATGTTTTCCATATATGATTTTGTAATTTGTTCCATAATTACTTTGTAATTATTGTCGTTTTGACGGTTTACAGAATATTAATAAAGAAGATGTTGATTTCAAATTTTTTAGTCATTACATGTTATTTTTTGACTATACAAACTGTCTTTGGTGGATCACTTCTTATCAAGTGTTATAAAATCAATTTTTAACTTTTTTAAACTCAAATAAGTATCTGATATCGGTTTACTTTTTCTGAGTTGCAGAGGGTATCCTCAAAATTGGAACATGTGGTATTTTGTTGGACATACAGTAAACTTAAGTGTTCTAAATTAACGTATTCTCTGGTCATTTTAGAGTTTCTCAATACCTAATTTCATGAATGTGTCTATCACTCGATCAGCTATTTTCTTTTCTTTTTGGTCATAATCTGCACTTCGTAATAAATACTATGAACCTGCAGACTTCACAATGAATAAAAATTCGTAGGACCCATAAAAGATGGGAATTTATATGCATCTGGGGTTGACGTTTTCATTATATTTCCAATTTAATACGGATTTGAATGTTATTTCACATCGGAGTGAGAAGAATGCAATGTAATGCTATGATATCTTGATTTGACATAAAAGTCATGTCGATAATAGTATATCCGAATATGGGAACACCAAGTTAGGTATAATATAGGGTTTGGTTGTTTTCTGAAAAATGAATTATTTGTAAAATATTACTAAAAATGATTGCTTGTATGGTTCAAATTAATTAGTCAATAAAAAGTTATTTTCATTATTGACAATAACTTATGTCCGAATATTTTCGGATATGATGAAAGAATTTTTGTTCATTCATTTCCATAAGTGTTACAAGCATTTTAAAAAAAATATTTTCTAAGTTATTTATTTTTTGAAAGACAGATTGAGCCTTAAACTTGTTATTTTTCTCGTATATGCATGAAGTCCAGCCATTTGGTCTTGATCTGGGTGACATCATTGTCTCTTTGCAAAGCATGATATCAATGTCCTAAAGGCCGTTCATATTAAAGTCAACTGTAATGTGATAGATCTAGGTCAATGTTTTATATAGGTTGGTAGACTCGTGTTAATTGTTGAGTCAATGAAGATACGATTGGTTTAATTAGGCTCCATTTATTTTGCATAAAATGAATAATTTAAAAAATACTTTTCTAAAAATTATTGCTTGCATCAATTAAAACAATTAGTGAATGAAAAATGCTTTCATCACCGATAATAATTTATAAAAATATTTTTAAATTATTCATTTTCTGTGAAATAAGAGGATTTTTATGTGCATTTGTTTTCATTGAAAACTTTACGTGGAGATCATTTTTAACAAAAAAAAAATAGTTTTCAATTGTTTGGTGATTTAAGGAAAGCAATTTCCTTCTTGCCAAAAGGGAAATTGTTTCCCCCAATTCAAGCTTGTTACTTCGAGTGGAAAATGAGAAAAATTGTCCAAACAATCATAAACTTGTTACACTTTTGCCAATTGAGTACTCAACCTTTCAATTTTGATAATTAAGTCTTAAATCTTTTCATAATTTGTAGATTGAGCCCATCGACCAATTTTGGCCAAAATAGATAATGTGGACGTTGGCAATCCTATGTGGCATGGTCGACACTAACGTGGATATTTTCAATTAATTTTTTAAATATTTTTATTTTTGTGTTCCGGCAAGGGTCACCGGTGATTTTCACCAATCACGAAATCCCTAGGCGAGGCATCATGACTCCACCAATCGCATGCGATGCGACTCTTGCCCAGAGGAGCTGCAACACCCTCATCCCTCACCCAAGGCCATCGTAGCCTTTATGGCCACGGGCAAGGGTGATGCCCTCACTTAGATCTAGTGGGGGCTGCCTTGCTTGCAACTAGCAAGGCCACGGAGGATATCGCGCAGGGCCTTCGCAGTTGGCACTGACACAAAAAAAAAAAGAAAATATTAAAATATTAATAGAAATTGTCTATGTCAACACCGATCATGCCAGTAGGACAATTGATGTCTATTTGAATGATTTCCGATCAAAATTGGCCAGAAAAGCTCAATTAATACAATGTGAAAATGTTTAGGACTTAATTGGCAAATTTGAAATGTTTAGGACTAAATTGGCCAAAATGTGATAGGTTTAAGACTTTTTGGACAAATTTTTTGTGAAAAACTTATTCCAAAGTTGATTAATTTTCCATCGCCCAAGCACCGAAAAGTCAAAAAATAATTTTCTGTGAAACATTTTTTTCGATTAAACAAACGGAATGTTAGTGTTAACTAGTTTTTCATCCACTACCATTAAGGTTAAACCAAACTGCCTCTCCGAGACTTACTATCGAGACCATCCTAGGACGACTTAACAGGATCAGCAAATTAAAATAACCAAAACGATTTTTTGAAATGAAGCATCACCAATCTCATTACCCATATGTATGTATATTGAGAAGTACAACTACCCACTTTCTCAAATTAATGGCATATAAAACTGCTCGTTTAAGCTTCATTTTACACTGGCGTTGTATACTTAGTATTCTTACTCGTCCAGATCCTCCACAAAAGCATGGATAATATTTTTCTCGAAATAATTATGAAAATGAATTAATTCATAGTTCAGATCAGGACTAAGGGATGCAAAATGTTCATTCATCTTGGGTTGAGGCAGAGGACATTCTGATCTCAGTTCCTTAAACGTTGCCCCGATTCACGGATCTGAAATTATTTCACGTCCACAATGAAATAAAGAGACAGCAATTCAATCCATTACCAGTAGAGCGCAATCATGGTCACAGCGCCTTTTGTCTTTTGCGGGGCCATCTTCAACTCATAATATTGATCCTTCATGCCATACATGTTTTGTGGCCAGTGTATTTGAGTTGATACTTAGACAGCTTTTATGGAAAGGATCAGAATTGGGTACGGGAAGTGCCAGAGTCCCTTGGAGCGACGTTTGTCTTCCTAAAGAAGAGGGTAGATTAGGCATTCACTGGCTCCTTCACTACAATCGTGCCGCTATGCTAAAATATATATGGGTTTTATTCACGGCTAAGGAGTCGCTTTGGTCTAGGTGGACACATTTGACGTTCTTAAAGACAAAAATTTTGGGTCGCTACTAAAACAACGTGTTGCTCTTGAGCCTAGCTAGAAGAAAATCCTAGACCTTCACTCGGATTATCATCTTCAATTCCGCTGGTCAGATTGGGAACAGAAGAACTGCTTCTTTCTGGTTTGACTTTTGGCATGATAGAGAACCTCTCTCTATAAGCTCTTCAAGGATAGAGATATCTATCAGTTCGGATTTCTAGAAAGGCCTCAGTGCTCGACTTCTTGTCATTTGTTTGGCATACATCTTATGTTCTGGACACCATTACCTCTTGGCCTGATGTTGTCCTTGTGGTTGCGCCCGAGAGCTGTGATCGGTTCCTATTGTTGGGTCATCATTCGAGTGTCTTCACTACCTCTTCAGCTTGGGATTTTATCCGGCGTAAGGGGAAGGTTGTCCCCTGGTACTCCTTTATATGGGATTGTTGTATTGCCCGAAGCATGGCTTTCTTCTTGGCGAATCACTCTCCCTAGGCTCCTGACGCAGGTATTATTGTTAAACTATTGCAGAATTTTGGATGGCATGTGTGCCTTTTGTCGGTGTAGACCAAACTCGGTAGATTATCTTTTATTTTGCTGCAACGCCATAGGCAGGTTAGCACTTTTTTGGGCCGAGAAGTGCAGTCTAGCTTGCCAAATCGGCCATGGCAGGACAATCTTTGGTGAGCTATTAACATACTAGTGGCCGCCTCTTTAATCAGCGTATTGCTCAGTTCTCGTTTGGTGCTTTTCGTCACGTCATTTGAACTGAATGCAACCACATTCTCTTTAAAGAGCGCTCTTTCTTTGGGCCGGCACTTATGAAGCATCTGGAGAAGGTTGTCAAGGATAAGGCTCTCGCTTTTAATCAGTAAAAGATAGCCCTCGTAACAGGCGGATGCAAGTCAACTAGGCATTTCGTCATCTGTTGTTGATTAATGGGGGTTGTTGGTTAGCTTCTTTTGCTGTATCTATCCCTTTGGGTAGTCATTTTGACTTGAGTTTGTCTTGTATAATTAGTTGTGCACACGCTATTGCCTTGTCCTTTGTTTAGCCATTACACCTTTGCACTTGTTATCACACCCCCAAGTGTTGCCACGGGTACAAGGTTTTTGTATTCAGCTCCCTCTTTGTAATTTGCGCCTTTAATTGTTAATATATTTTTTACTTTAAACCCCCCTCCAAAAAAAAAAAAGAAAAGGAAAGAAAAAGAGACAACAATTCAATGTGATCAAATGGCAAATTTATATGGGAAAGGCTTTTTTAATTGTACTATCAAGAATGGCACAATTTCAACTATAAATCTACACATTATTACCACGTGTTTTGAATAAAGAACTCACTAATTAGAAGATTGTGCGTTCTGAAATAACTGTCAGGCTAGAAGCTCCTAGATTGATGATGAAAGTCATATCGATCCTTAAGTCTTTCTATATACTTGTAGTTTCTGAATTCCATGTCCCTTGATCAATTCCTGAAGTCTGTCCAATATTACTTCCTAAATGCATGACGCCACTTTGCCCTCGCGTACGTGCATGACGGCAGCAAACGATTTTGGTCTCTAGTCGTACAAAAATCACCTAGCTGAAATCATGACCACTATCGTGGAGATCGTGTTACTACGCAACTCTCACAGCCCGACCAATTTATCATCATTTTTGATACTATTTATTGGGAGTGCACAACAAAAACTAATACTTCAATCTATGGAGATCCCCGAGAGAGAGTTCAAATCCAAGTCCGTTAACATATTCATTTGGATACTCTTTCCACTCAAAAGCTTAAGCGACCAACTATGATATACCAACTGTTTCACACCACACTAATTTTGCGATATAAAACATTCCTAACATAACACACATGTGCATTTCATCAGTAACCCACAACCGAAAGCTCAAATTGTTTCTCCAACGAAGGATTGAGAACAAATATGGCCTTTCTATTAGTTCGAGTTGTAGCATAGCAAAACAACTTCCTGCTGGTCAAAATGTCTTCTTTCCACCATCACTATAGAAATTAAAATCCTTTATTTAGTGTAGCGATTCCAAACTTGTTTTTGAGTAATTTACGAAATAAAAGACTTGTTAGTAATTGACTCAAAGGCAACTTTCTATTCAAAATCATATTATACTAAAGGTAAGGACGACATTCTCAAGGTGCTTTTTTTTTTCTAGAATAAGGTAGTTAATAATTCGTAAGCCGTGAAATTAACTAATATATATATATATATATATATATATATTATATGTATCTATGTAGATTAGGCGCATGACACTACTTTAGTTGTATGCGCTATTAAGTACGAATTACGTCAGCAATTGCTATCTTTAATTGTGGCAATCACCTCCCCCATTTGACTAAATTTGTCACCACCCTAGATGAGGTGACCTTCTAGCGGCAGTGGCGTGCGGAGGTCGCAATTGTCACGACTCATGGAAGCTGACATTCGAGAAACTTGTCGCTTATATTTTATCTCTTTGTTGTCTGTTCAATAGACACCAAATACTCAATCAACTGTATGTAAATTTACCAAGTACTATATCCATCTAATTACAACAAATCAAGGTATAAGTGCAAAGAATCCAACGCTATAATACAGTCCTGCATATTCTCATTTCTGATAATACAATCCTAACAACCATTGCAACTGCAAAATTCGCTCATTTTATAATTCAAACCGGGGATAGTGATCGGTGAATACAATATTCAATAGGCCATCTAGAGATCTTGGGCAATCATACTCAATTTTACAGTCATAGTTTAGGTTTCTCCAAAATAAATAGATGGATTCTAAAATTAGAGAACGGTTTCTTGGTGACTCATGAGTAGAATATCCTCAGTAGGCCGAATTCAGGCTCCAATCTCAAGGAGTGTAGATGCCAGATGGCACATAAAAGCCTTGTGTAAGACGCCTTTGGTTTATTTAGTTGAAGGATTTAATTATCTTATATTTTGTTTATTTCACAAAAAATAAATATTTAGAAAATAAATTTCTAAAACTAATCGTTTTTTATCGCTTACGAAAATAAATGAGCAGAAAATATTTTCATTCAAAATATTTAGACATAAATTATTTTTTATAATGAAAAAATCTCTCATTAGCTAATTATTTCAAGAGATACGGACGATTATTTTTAGGAAAATATTCCAAATCATTCATTTTTCGTGAAATAAATGAAGCATTGAAAATGGTCTTAAATCGCTACACACTAAAGAGAGAAAAAAAAAAACTGCTCAATCAATAATCTATATGTGTAAACTTGAGAAAGGACTTCGATTTAGCACGTGACACACTTCACGAAGATACTAGAGAGCAGAGAGTTGTCAAAACCCTAATAATCCTCTCTCACTTTCGAAATAATCGGCTGTGCTGTCACAGCATATAAGTCGAGGGCGGGTGATCCATTGGATAGTGTGACTTTAGGGTGGCCTCCGACCGTTCCATCCGATCGGGTCCGCAGGACCAAATGCGCCTAGTGTGGCCGATTCTGGATCGAAGTCGCTAGATTTTCCTAGTTTCCTGTTGTAGTTGCCTTTGGGGATCATGAAACAGTGTGGTGTCGCCAAGGTTCATCGTGAACAGCCGGATAAGAACTAAGCAGTGCAGGTGTGGCGGAGTCATTGCCTTCAATCATGTATTGGCTTTTGTTGTGTGATCTTGAGGAAAATTACAGTTAGGATCTACATGCATTGAGATGTTTGATCCATCTTTTTTTCCCAGTAACGATCGGTATATGTCAATGTTGAGAGTCTGGGTTCGGCCGAATCTGTCAAGCTACCGGATGAACGGGGGAATGCGTAAAATTTCATGAAACAATTACTGAGTATTTTAAAAGGTTAGATTATTTGATGAAGCGTGATTTGAGATTTAAATCATTTAACGAATAGAAGAAGGCCATGGAATGAATGGAGATGATCATATAAATACTTTTATTCGGAGCACAGTGTCCGCAAGCAGAGTACATCCACAGTACACATACAACCCAGTTCAAAGATCATAAAAACCATTTTTCACAGCACACAATGTCTAAACATGCGTGTTTTATTCTGGAGCACGAGACGAAGGAGTCGGGCACGATGGCCTCATCAGCTGGTCACCATGGCAGCACTCGAAGGCGACCGCGGTCGTCATACCCATTTGCTTCGGTATGGTGCCGACCGCACTGAGGGTATTAGAATGGTGTCTTGGGGGCCTGTGCTTGAGTCGCCCGCTTCTGGTGCTGCTGCGACAGCACCATGGCAGCACTCGAAGGCGACGGCGGCCTTCATGTACCGAGAGCACTTGGCGCACTTGATGCACTCCGGTTTGTTGCTGACAGCGTTCGGGATATAGAAATGGTGGCAGCGCGGCTTCTTGACGACCTCATCGTAGCGTGCTTTCAAGGTGGCCTCGAAATCCTGTGCCTGAGCTGGCCACTCCTGGTGCAGCGACAGCACTACCTCAAAATCCGCGAGACGAGCGTTGACTACCATGGTTGACCCTCTCGCGATGACGGCAAAGCCACCGCACTGGTTATAGCTGGTGTAGAGCTCGAGCAGCTCCTGCGCCCGGGAATCGTAGATGTCCGAGCTCGCCTGCATCTTCAAGTACAGGCAGCTCTCGAGGCGGGTCAGGAATTGCTCTCTCTTGGTGCTGACGTTGAGGCGCCTGTAGGAGGCGAGATAGCTCTCCATCTTGCTCAGGTATTTTTCAATTTTTTGGACAGTCTGGGTGTCTTCAGCGGAGCCGTACAAGATTATGAGCTCCCCCTCTTCAAACTGGCCGACAATAAAAAACATATCATGTTAAAAGAACAAGAAAGACGACAAACCATTGTCATAATTTTCGTATGGCATTAAAAGATCCTACCAACTAGAGATGGATGATGAAAAAATGGCCCAGATAATCGAAAATCATTATGCAACTTACGCTTCGTTCGACGTGACGAAAGAATATGTTGTTCACCACGAGCTTGAACCAGTGGATCCCTTGCCTGTTCCAGAGTTCCTGGCCCTTTGACTCCGTGAATGGGAAGGCTTCCCGTCCCCAAAGGCGTATCATCGCCATCGCGTCCATGTTCACTACCTTCCCTTGTTGGTTCAGCACGACAACCTTAGTCTGCTGCCGAAATTGCCACTTCTTCTGGATGAACTTTGCAGCTGGCTTGCCGACCATGGCGTTGCTTGTGTACCAACGCATCTCGGACCTCTTGTCCAGGAACATCTTCTGCATTGCCTCGTTTTGTTCCTCCGTGATAGGAACCCACATGATTTTGTAGTCGCTACATTGGAAGGTGCACTCATTGTAAATGCTGGTAAGGGTTTCTAGATCTTCGTCCGACAAGTCCAAGTCCGAAATAAGCAGCATCACGATCTTGTCCTTGAATTGCTCCACCTTTACCTGTAACATGTGATGATCAAACCATGCCGTTGTTTTCCCATTTTGAATTCCAACAAACAAATTATTTAAGAATTTCGAATGTAGTTAATTAGTTGCAAGTCGATATGCATTCCCTTCTCCGGACATTGATATCGTTAAAATGGTGATCCAATTTCTAGAATAGAACTACGTAGAATAGTCTAGAGAAATGCTTAAGCTTCTAGAAATGTGTGGATAAGTTAGAAAAGTTAAAAAGATAATACAAAAAAACCTAGGTGGTGATGAAGTGTGTGGAAAAGTAGAAATTTTCCGTCATGAAGTCGGTGATGGATGCCTATAAATAGGGTGCAGTGGACGTCCATCCTTGTAGCCAGAAAGACCAACAATCAAAGCTCTCCTTCTCTCTTTGTAATACTCACAAAACTAATAATTTTTTAATTTCCCTTATGCTTCCTTGCTGACAATATTTCACATATGGCCATCATTGTTTCTTTCCTCGAATCTTTTTTCCGTAAACTAGCATATAAACCAAACACTAACCATCATATCAAAGCCTCATTGGTTGGTTTTGGACATTTGTCCTAACCACCCTCTACTAAAATTACCCATCCAAATTTTCCAACACCACATCCATTATTTCCCATTTCCAGTTTTGATGGGAATAACTACAACTATTGGAGCATCAAAATGACTATGTATTTAATGGCCCAAGATTTATGGGACATCATGGAGCAAGGTTATGAGGCTCCTCAAGAAGGTGCATCTGTTCCGAAGGATCAACTACAAAAGGATGCAAGGGCATTATGTGTTATTCAACAAGCGCTCTCGGAAACAAATTTTTCAAGAATAATTGGACCAATACGGCAAAGAAAGCTTGGGAAATACTATGAGAAGAATTCAAGGATCAAACAAGGTATACACTATTCAACTTCAAACTTTAAGAAGAGATTTTGAGAATTCTACAATGAAAGTAAATGAGACCGTTCGAGAATACTGTGAAAAACTAAAGAAACCAGTTAATCAAATGAGAGCCTATGGAGATGGAATCACCGACTAGAGGGTCGTAGAGAAAATACTAGTGTTACTTACCTGAAAATACAATCTTATTGTCACAACAATAGAAGCAACTAAGGATTTAATGACCCTTTCAGTAAATGAATTGATTGGCTCTCTAGAAGCTCATGAGAAAAGACTAATGGCACAAGATGAAAATTCAATTGAAAGTGCCTTCTAGTCTAAAATAAACATACAATCTCATCAATCTAAAAATAGTGGAAAGGGCTCGTGGAAAAATAAAAGAGAAGGAGAAAATTCACAAAAGGGAAAAAATCCACCTTGTGGTATTTCCAAGAAAAATAATCATTTTGAGAAAGATTGTTGGTTTAGAAATAAACCACAATACCGCTTTTGTAAAAGATATTGCGATGTAGAAAGAGATTGTCGCTGGAAAACAAATTCTCGACCCAACTATGCTGAAGAAAAGGAAAGAAAAGATAATTCATTTTATGTAGGTCAAGTGGCAAATGATAAGAAAAGTGACACATGGTACATTGATAGTGGGTGTAGCAATCATATGATAGGGGACGAATCTATGTTCATCGATATTGATACATCAGTAAAAAATCAAATAAAATTAAATTACGGCGCAATAGTCAATGCGAAAGGAAAAGGAACTATCGTCGCTCAAACAAATAAAGGCCCAAAATATATTCATGATGTATATCTAGTGCCTAGTCTTGCAAAAAATCTACTTAGCGTGAGCCAAATGATGCAAAGTGGATATTCTCTATACTTTAGAGGAGATGCATGTGTTATCTATGATAAATATAAAAATATTATTGCCTTTGTTAAGATGAAAAATAGGAATTTTCCTATTTGATGGAACTATATCAGAGATATGGCCATGAAAACTCAACATGGCAAGTCATGGCCATAGCATCGAAGATTTGGCAACTTCAACTTTGCTGGGCTGAAAATTCTCCATCAAAAAATATGATGAGAGATTTTCCATCGATTTCGTAAATTTCAGATATTTGTGAATTTTTCCTCCTTGGAAAATAACATAGGTAGTCCTTCCCATCAAGACATGCATGGAGAGCTAAAAAGACACTAGAACTAGTTCATACGAATATGTGTGGTCCAATGAAGACCCCCATAGCCAGTCATAATAGATATTTCATTCTATTCATTGATGACTACACAAGAATGATGTGGGTCTACTTTCTTCGAGAAAGATTGGAGGTTTTCTCTATTTTCAGAAAATTTAAGAACTACATCAAAAATCAAAGTGGCCACAAGGTCAAAGTCCTAAGGAGTGATAGAGGCACGGAACACAACTCAAGGGAGTTCAAAAAATTTTGTGAAGATGAAGGAGTTCTGTTGAGAAAACCTTCATTCTGAATATTTTGTTTCTGACAAAATTTTCATTCTCTAGAAAGAATCTGGTTAATGCCAATAAATTTCTATTGTAGGAATAAACATGTGAACAAAAGCTTATATTGTTCGAAATCTAGTGTTTAGACTCAAGGTGTGGTTGTTGTATATTTGCTTTAGATATAGCCAAAGTATTTTATTCAGATGGAGGAAGATATTGCCTTTAAAAATTAAATCTCGAGAAGACTTATGTGACACATTAGCAATAAACTTATTGAAGCTCAGAGTAACTGTTCTAATCTGTTCAGACTCAGAGAGTCTCTTTTTACTTCAAAAGACTGTCTTTGAATTATGTTCAAATTCTGCAGTATCTTTCGGCTAGATTCTAAAGATCCACATTTGGTAGGTTTTCGATTTGGCCATGACTTTTATAGAAGTCTATAAAATTTGATTGACAAATTTATTTTCCAATTAAATCAGGAGAATATCCTTAATTGGATATTATCTTTAGGAACAAGATATCCTAGAGATTTGAATTAACTCTACTTACAGAAACTAAGGATTTGGTTGTATGTGCAACTGAATCTGAAGGGTTCAGACTTAAACCAAAGGTTGCTTAATCTTCCCAAATATGGACTCATTCAATTAGAATTGATGGTGTTCAATTAGTGATTGAGGAGCGATCCTTTAAAGGACCTTGGTAACGGCTAGTTTGAGGTCAAAAGAATATAAAGGAGATCAATGGTGATTGTTGTAGTAGTGCAGAACTAACTAATTCCAAAGTGCTGAGTTGTTCAGATTTACATTCTCTTATTCTTGAGAGCTGAAAAATTTCATCTTTGAGAGGTTCATTGTAAGAGTGAAAAGTATGACATCTCTTGTAATCCTTCATCAATTAATAGTGGAATCCAACCAATCGGCTATCATCATGGGAGAGTAGACGTAGGCTTACTAAAGTTGAACTATTATAAACTTGGTGTGCATTTCTCTCTACTCTAAAACTCTTTTTAGCTTTATGCACATATTGTTTTTGAACCTATTTTGTTCTTATTTTGACTTAGTGTAAATTCCGCAAATTAGTTTCAAAATTGTTCAGAATCACATTTTCAACCTCCCTAGGTGATATTGCTAGAAACAACAATTGGTGTCAGAGCAGGTTTCTCATTAATTTGAAATGTTTTGCTTCAAAGCTAACAATCTATCATGGCTAGCAATAATTTTGCTAGAGTAGGTGATTCAGTATTCAACAACAAGCCACCATATTTCAATGGAAAGGATTACAATATGTGATGCAACAAAATAAAGTGGTTTTTCAAAGCATCAGACAATCTGATGTGGGATGTCGTGATCAATGGAGTAGCTCCTATCGCCATAGCAACTCCTTTCACTGCAAATGAAGGAAACAACAATACTAATGCAATAGCAACACCCACGGATGTTGAAAAATCCAGAAGATAAGGACTTGAATCAAAAGCCGTTCAATCACTCTTCTATGCTTTATCTACTCCTATTTATAATTGTGTTGCAAAAGAAGAATCATCAAAGGTTATATGGGACAAACTTCATGTCACATATCTAGGAACTAACAAAGTCGAGGAGACCAACCTCATTATACTAATGAGTGACTATGGAGTGTTTAAAATGAAACCAGATGAAATAATCGCTAAAATGATTGGCAGGTTTCAAATACCGATCATTGACCTTGCACAACAAGATGCTTTTGTTGCTGAACCTATCCAGGTCCGAAAGATTATTCAAGGACTAATAGATGACTGGAACTATGTCAAGCCCTCGATATAAGAATGTCAAACAATTAGACCATTATCCATTGATGAGCTTATTGGAACATTACAATCATAAAAATAGAATGCAACAATAAATCAAAGGATTCAAAAGGTAAAAAGTCAATTGCTTTAACTTCTAACATCAAACATGAAGTGTCAGATTCTAGAGATGAAGATGAAGATGCTGAAGAAATTGTGTTGATGGTAAAGAAATTCAGAAAGATGGCTCGAAAAGGCAAAAGCTTCAAGGGAAAGAAATCATTCAGAAAGAATGATCAGAAACAGTCAAGATATGACAAGTAGGAAAACAAGGATATGGTATGTTGTCAATGCAAGAAAGTTAGGCACATCAAGCCGAAATGTCCACTTCTGAAAAAGGACAAAATTAACTATAAAAAATACAGGAAGGCATTGAAAGCAGAAACATTAAGTGATTCAGAGGACAGTATGATGATTATGCCAATCTGTGTCTAATGGCAAATTCTGACTCTGATTCAGATTTAAACTTAGACATTAAGGTATGTCCTTGTAAAATACCAAATGAAGTTTTTGAATATACTTAAGAGTTATGCACAAACTATAAGAAAGCTCTCAAAAAGGTATCTTTTTTGAAAAAGGAGGTTTTTTCTTTAAAACAACAAGATATCTCACAAAAAGACAAAATTGAGTTTTTGCAAAAAGAATTTCATCAAATGAAAGAAAATGATTCTTTGAAAATTGACATTGAAAATATTTCAAAAAGATTTTCTCAGAGTTCGAAAAATTTGGAAAGTATTATTTCCAGACAAGTTCCTTACAGTGACAAGCTTGGTCTTGGTTTCAAAAAGGAAAATAATTTCAAAAATAGATTTCTCGAAACGAAAAAAGAGGATCTCGTATAAACCTTCCAAATCTGCATATCAATGGCATCTTCACAAATAGTTTACAAAACCTTATTGTTTGATGTGTTGTTCAAATTATTGTGCTAGAAATCATGTTGGAAATAATTGCATGATAATATGGAGGCCTATTAATAGAAATGCTACGACATCAACTAACTCTAATGGATCCAAAAAGACCTGGGTACCAAAGAAATAGTGATTCATCTTTATCTTGTAGGTACCTCAAAAGAGAAAGAATAAATGATTTCTAGACAGTGGATGTTCAAGCTATATGACTAGTGATCTAGAAAATTTTATTCAATTGTTAGAATACAATGGTAGGAGTGTGTCATTTGGTGGAAAGAGCAAAAGGCAAAGTAATTGGCCAAGGGACTGCAAGAATTGGAAATCTTAGATCAACAACATCTCTTTAGTAAAAGGAATGAAATATAATCTAATTTTAGTAAGTTAGCTATGTGATTTTGGCTATCAAATTTGCTTTCAAGATACGAAATTTTCAGATGTTAGCAAAGACAAAAAGCAAACCTTCATTGGTTGTTGGCACAGAAATATCTGCCTTATGGATGTTGAGTTTGAAGACATCAAATGTCTTATATCCATCAAGGATGAATATGAACTTTGGCATAGAAGCCAAGTCATATCAGTATCGTGCATATTTCAAAACTATCTTCCCACAAACTGGTTCAAGATTTACCATAAACAAAGTTTGAGAAATCAGAACTATGTTTAGCTTGCAAACTTGGCAAATAGGTTAGAAGTTCCTTCAAATCTATTAATCATGTTTCAACTAAACATGCACTACAGCTGCTCCACATGGATATTTTTGGACCTAACAAAACAGTATGTCTTGGAGGTAAGAAGTGTTACCTTATTATAGTTGATGATTACTCAAGATTTACATGATTTTTATTCCTTATGCACAAAAACGATACTTTCACAACTTTTTCAAAATTTTCCAAAAAGGTTTATAATGAGAAAGGCTATGATATTTCCTGCATCAAAACTAATCATAGGGGAGAATTTGAAAACCAAGGTTTTTAGATTGATTTTGGGCTTCAACATAATTTTTCTTCTCCTTACATACCTCACAAAATGGGATGATGAAAAGGAAAAATCGTTTTGTACAAGAAATAGCGAGAACTCTTTGATAGAAAGTAAAATTGCATTGCATTTTTTGGCAGAAGCTATGTCAACGACTTGGTACGTATTAAATCGTATTTCTTTAAGACTAGATATTCATCAAACTTGATAAAGATGAACAAGGAAAAGAAGTTGATGAGAAGCATATCGCAATATGATTGGCTCGCTTCTGTATCTCACAACATCATGGCCAGATATTTCTATGCAATGTTTGCTTATGTGCAAGATTTCAAACAAGCCTAAGAGAATGACATCTCTCTACTACAAAGAGAAATCATCAAATATATCGGAACATAACCAACTTGTGGACTTTAGTATTCAAAAGATTCAGACTTCATTCTGAAAGGATATTCAAATGTAGATCTTGCAGGATACAAGTTTGATAGAAAGAGCACTTTGGAACTTGCCAACTTATGGGAGGTATGTTTTTTTTTTTTGGTAACGTCCTTATGGGAGGTATGTTGATCTCACGGTACTCTAAGAAGCAAAGTACAATTGCTCTTTTCACGATAGAAGCAAAATATGTATCTCTGGGAAGTTGTTGTGCTCAAATTCTATGGCTAAAATAATAACTGAAAGACTATGAAGTTGAAAGATTTTGTGATTGTTAAGGCACATATTTATCCTAATCTAGAGGCTTACTTCTATTCTACGCTATCCTTTACTAGTCTAGACTCTCTAGTTTATAACATTGGGGATGATCAGTATAATCTACATGTGAATGAGTTGGTAAACTTATGGAGGTAAGGCAAAGTGTCTTCAGCTATCAATATTCAGCCAGATGCAGCATACAACTATCTTACAGGGAAGGAAAACTATAGTCGAGACTCAAAGGCTCATGTGGCCTATAATGACTTCCCCCTCAAGCATGTGTCATGTACAAGGTTGTGATTGAATGTTTATACCCAAAGGCCTCCTCAAAAACAAACATATCCAAGTTATGAAGTCAAACTTATGTAGGCCTTACTAAGTGGCTGTGATTTTTCTCTTGCACACACTGTTCTTCTCTATATGTTTAGGATTGTGCATAAATCAAAAGGTTAACTGCCTTATGGAGGTCTCATTTACTTGATTCTGATGCACCACAAAATGAAGCTTCCTGGAGAGCTAGCTCAGAGACAAACCCCATTCATACCAACTAGTGAAAATATGATTCAGAAAATGGGTTTCAGATTATCTAATGGAAGGTGGTTCAATAAGAACAAGGAGAGGTTCTGGTAGAGATGAAAATAGAACAAACAGAAAGGTCTGTGAAAAGAAGAAAAATAGTGGCAACAAAAGGGAAGGAAGGAGTGTTCAGAGCGTATCCTCTAAAAAAGAAGAGATAGAGGAAGAAGCAGACAATCATTGGGAGAAGATGAGAAGAGAACTCCCACTACATTAGATGTGGACATTAAAATATCAAATCGGAAAAAATTGACCATGACAATGGTCAAGAGGAGCAAGGACCAGATGCTAAAAAAGGTCATGAGCAGGAGGTTCTTGAGGCTAAAGAAGAAGACCTCCTTAGTACTCATGTAATAAAGAGGAAGCAAAGAGACAGTTGCCGAGAGAAGGCAGAAAAGGAAGTACAAACGGCTAAGGATGAGTATGTAGCAGTAGGGAAGAACAGATAGATGATGGAACACAACTATAGATATTCTGATTTGCTAGAGAGATGAAGAGATCATCCTCTAGATCTGAGGGTATGGATATTAACAAGATTGATGAATCCCTTGTTACAGGTGCCAAGTCCACTATAGCTACTCCTGAAAAGCCAACACAAATTTAGGGGGTGCAACCATAGAATATGCCTGTATTTTGGTATAGAACCAAAAGAATCTACTACTGAGAACAACTTGAGGAAACCAAGATAGATGTTTGATCAGATTAAAGAAATTTTGACTGATGTTGCTCAAAAGGAAAAGCTGCTAAGGAACCTAGAGGAGAGAAATCTGATGCTCAAGAAGAGCACCTTGTAGAGAAGATCACGAAGAGCCACCCATGAAAATTGAATCTATTACTGCTAAGAGTGCTAAATAAGTTCAGATGCACCCACCTTCTCAAATTCAAGGGAAGAATATTTTACAGGCGTGTCTTGGATACGAGTTCTAAGGAAGGGCTCATATGAACGGTGAGGAAAAAACTAAGACTCCTGCTAGGAAACTGAATCTAGAAGAGACATTGAATACTTTTATTAAATAGCTGTTGGATCAAAGTCACTAGAAAGTCTAGTTCAAAAGGACTCGAAAACTTTCAGGTTGAGATGCTTATAGCTCAATGGGATGGAGAAGTCGTTGAGAGAAAGCCAAGCACGTTCTAGAAATGCTTGACAAGTACTATCGCCTTTGCTGTGCTCACACGTCGAGATTGATACCTACACACTGACTAGAGATGAGAGAACCCATAAGAGTTTCCAGAAATGCAAGCCTTTAAAGACTTTGCCTCTCTTCTTGCTCGGTCAGTAGTAGGCGCTCGAGACAAACTTGAAGATGCAAACAAGGAGGGTGACAAGAGCCTGTTAATGTTCCCTCCTCTTCAACTAAACAAACTCCACCTCTGTCTCCTTGAAAATGTTTTTCAAAGAGTGTGTGTTTGACTTTCTTTTGTTATCATTGGATGTTTCTTATGTGTGCATATTCTGTCACGACCTTATTTATGGTCCTGGCTTGCTATTATTTTATTTGTGTTTGCTGATGACAAAAAGGGGGAGAGGCTACCTGGGCTTGCAGGGTTACAGGATTTTTACATACACGTGCAAACACATAATGCAAATGCAAGCATCTTTATCGTGGAAGGAAATATTTATGCAAAATGAAATATTCCGATAATAGCTGTTACCCTGATTGATGATTTGTCGGACTAATTATGAGGAGAGAATGTTTTCCAAGATTGATTTGAGGTTAGATTACATCAATTAAGAATAAAGAGGAGGATATCCCTAAAACGACATTTCACTATCGATATGGATATTCTGAGTTTCTGATTTCACCATTTTGTTTCATTACACACCATAAGGTGATATTCTTCCACTCCTTAAGTACTTATATTTATGCTTACATATTTTTCAGATGCATATCTATTTGACAAAGTTTCACGTAGTTTATAAGTTTAATATTTTGTGAAATCTTTTTTTGAGCATAACCCTAATCCAATACTTTTTCATAATCTATTCATTAAGGAAGGTTTTCTCATCATAAAAAATGGAGAGATTGTTGAAATACTTTCTTCTAAATTATTTTTGATTCTAACAAAACTTCATTCTCTAGAAAGATCTGGTTAATGCCATAAACTCCTATGTAAGGAATGAACACATGAACGAAATCTTATATTTGTTCCAAATTTGGCGTTTCAGACTCAGGTGTGGTTTGTCACAAATTTTCGGGGTTCAGATACCAATCAAAGTATTATATTCAGATGGAGGAAGGCTATTGCTATTTGAAGACTAAATTCCGAGAGACTTATGTGAACATACCAATCAGTGACTTTACTAAAGCGTCTGATCACTATTCCAATTATTCAGATTAGAGAGTCCCTATTCTTTGAAGATTGCTTCTGACGCAACTTCAAATTCTAAGCAATCTTTTGGCTAGATTTTGACACCTACGTATGGCAATTTTTTGAATTTGGGCATCAACTTTTATGGAAGTTTGTAAGATTTGATTTGACAGGTTTATTCTCCAATTAATTAGGATCCTTAATTGGATATAACTTCCAGGAACAATATATCTTGGAGATTTGGAATTAACTCCTACTTATGGAACTTAAGATTTGTTGTATGAGCGACTAAATCTAAAAGGTTCAGACTCTACTTCAATGGCTATTACATCTTAATCTTCCTAATATAAACTCATTCCATCAGGATATAGCGTTCGATCAGTGATTAAGGAGCATTGCTTTGAGACGCGTTGTACAGCTATTCGAGGTCAAAGGGAGTTATAAAAGATCATTAGTGATTATTGCAAGGGAAGAATTAACTATTCAAAGTGTTGAATTGTTTAGATTTACATTCTCTTGTCTCGCGAGTTGGAAATTTTCATCTTTGAGAGGTTCATTTGTAAGGAGTGAAAAGTGTGACATCTCTTGTAACCCTTCATCGATTAATAGTGGAAATCCGTCAATCGGCTGTTATCATTGGAGAAATAGCCGAACACTATAAACTTGGTGTGCATTTTTCTCTTCTCTAAACTCTTTTTGCTTTATGCAATATTGTTTTGAACCTATTCTATTCTTGTTTGAATTGTCTAAATTGGCGCAAATTAGTTTCAAATTTTTCAGAATCACTTATTCACCCCTCTAGGCGATATTGCTAGAACAACAAGTTCATTGTTCACTAATTGTTGGCTATGCACTAGAGCAAGTTTGAGTAGCATAAAGAGAAAAATAGAACCTTCATGGAGATGGCAAGATCCATGTCAAAGGAGAAAGGCCTCCCCAACTCATTCTAGGCAAAGGCAACCTACACGGTCGCATACTCTTAAACAGATGTCCAACTAGTACTATTCAAAATAGAACTCAAGTTGAAGCATGGAGCAGATGGAAGCTTTTACGAACATCTCAAGGTGTTTGGCTACATATGCTATGTCCACATCCCTACTCAAAAGTGGAGCAAGCTAGACGAAAAGATAAAAGGGAATATTCCTTAGCTATATCGATCAATCAAGAGGCTATCAAGCATACAACCTAAGAACTAAGAAACTCATGATCAGTCGAGACGTTGAGCTCGACGAGAATGTCTCCTAGAACTAGGATGACGAGAAGATTGAGAAGAAATATGTCACCTTGCCTGACCTACCGCCTGCTCGTGAGGAGTCAACAACACAAGAAGAAGGTGGAGCATCATATTCCACCACTCATGACGTAACACCACCATCCTTTTCGAGAGTAACAAAAGAAGAATCTACTTCAGAGTCTCCAATACTAAGGGTAAAAACCCTTAGAAAAATGTATGACACATGCAACTTTGCTGCCTTAGAACCAGAAAACTATGAAGAGGTATCCAAAAAGAAGTTTGGATAAAAGCCATGGAGGAAGAGATCAAGATGATCGAGAAAAATTGAACTTGGGAGCTCATTGATTGTCCCGAAGACAAGAGATCATTGGTGTTAAATGGATCTATAAGATGAAGCTCAATGCAGATGGATCAATCCAAAAGCATAAAGCAAGGCTCGTAGCTAAAGGACTTAATAAAAACCAGGTATCGACTATATTGAAACTTTCTCTTTTGTTGTTCTTCTAGATACTATTCGTGCTCTTATAGCACTAGCATCCATCAACTAGATGTGAAGTCAGCATTCCTAAATGGATATCTTCAAGAAGAAATATATGTGGAGCAACCACAAGATTTTACAGTCAAAGGCTAGGACGAAAAAGTTTTAAAGCTCAAAAAGGCCCTCAACAGGTTAAAGCAAGCATCACAAGCGTGGTATAGCAGAATTGATGAATACTTTATCAAGCAAGGATTCAAGAGGAGCATGAGCAAGCCAACGCTCTACATCAAGACCCAAGGTAAGATCGACACTCTCATTATCTCTCTATATGTGGATGATCTCATATATATTGGAAACAACGAAAAGATGATTCAAGAGTTTAAGGAAGAAATGATGAAGACATTCGAGATGACTGATTTTGGCTTGATGCACTACTTCCTTGACATCGAGATCGACCAAACAAAGGAGTCTTTATCTTGCAAAAGAAATATGCCAAGAACCATCTAAAGAAATTCAAGATGGATTATTGTAAAAACAGTTACAAGATTGCTCGTGACAAATGAGAAACTACTAAAAAAATATGGAGCGAAAAAAGCTAACACCTCCCTCTACAACCAATCTGCGATAGCTATATCCAAGAATCCTGTCTTTCATGGAACAACTAAACATATCGACGTCAAATATCACTTCATTCAAGAAGTGCGAAGTAACGAAGAGATTGAGCTCAAATATTGCAAAAGTGAGGATCAAATTGCAAACATATTCACTAAAGCACCATTGCCAGCAAAGTTTGAGGCGCTACGAAGCATGATTGGAGTTTCACAAAATTGGATCAAGGAGGAGTGTAAAAATGGTGATCCAATTTCTAGAATAGAAATATGTAGAATAGTCTAGAGAAATGCTTAAACTTCTAGAAAAGTGTGGATAAGTTAGAAAAGTCAAAAAGATATTAGAAAAAAAAATCTAGGTGGTGATGAAGTGTGTGGAAAAGTCTAGCATGCATTGAGAATAGAAGTCCTAGGATTATGTCGAAAAGCAGAGATTTTTCTTGATGAAGTCGGTGATGGACGCCTATAAATATGGTGTAGTGGACGTCCATCCTTGTAACTGGAAAGGTCAACAATCAAAGCTGTCCTTCGCCGTTTGTAATACTCACAAAACTAACAAAAGTTTTTCATTTCCCTTATACTCCCTTGCCAACAATATTTCACATATACCCATCATTGTTTCTTTTCTCGAATCTTTTTCCATAAACTAGCATATAAACCAAAAACTAACAGATATACAGTAATTAAAGGTCATTGAAGATTATTGGGACTGAGAAGCTAACCGTTGTCTTCTTGCAACATTGATAAACTGTTTGAGAAGTCGTTCTTGGTGCAAAACAGTGCAGCCATAAGCTCCACAACACCAGTACAATCTTTAGAAAGTTTCTTAATCTTCTCATATGAAATTCGCTCCGCTGCATAATATGAATCGCTTAATTTTAGTACTTTTGTTCCATATAAAATCTGACGAAGGAAATCTGGGTACACAAGAAGGAATCTGGAGGAGATGCATGAACGCTTCCTCCCATGATGAGAACTACTTTCTGTCTGAAAACAAACAATGATCTCACCGTGCTTTTCCATGAGATTTTCCACTTCTTTCTTGAAGGATTCATATTTAGTCCTAACCCGGTCCAAGAAGGTCCAAAGATCTTGCCCGAGGAACCTCAAGTCATCAAGAAACAGTTAGAGAGGTGGAGAGAGAGAGCTTGGAATTAATTCCAAGTCTGTTAACAAAGGAATAAAAAGCGAAAGTAATGTTATAACATACTCATTGCTCATGCTAATTATGCCACTGAACTGAACCGAGCAGCCAATTACAATGACAATGATGTAATAAAAATGGGCTGATATGTCGATTGATGCTGAGTGTTCTCCAAAAGCATTGGAATAGTTCACAAAGTCAACAGCACACTTTGTGTACTCCAGAGTCACCTTGATCAGATCATTCAGCGCCACCAAAGCCTTGATCCGCTGCGTGGCAGACGACTTACCAACTGCATGCAACCCTCTCAACCTGGCCGTTAAGCTTAAGAGGTTGTCTGACTCTTCAATTTGAGCGAGCCGCCAATGCTCGGCATAGTACAATGATAAAGCTAAGAGTGTCAGCACAGCCTTGGCATCCCATGAAAAGGATGACAACATGTTGAGAAGCGAAGCCATCGTTTGCCGCGTGTCGTTGGCTCGGGCCTTGCAAGTAATCTGTCGGGGGTACATAGTTTTCGACGTTGAATGTGGGAGGTAACAAGATCGAGAAGGTTACCATCATAAAGGACTCGACAAAGTGTTTAATTTGATCTTTTTTCTTGATAGAACGAACAATTTTAGCGCTGCCGAAAAGGTTGCTTTTACTTTCGTATCAGTTGTTATATAAAATGCAAATTTTGTAATCTCTAAGTCTCGGGCTCCCGCATTGGTATACTTCCACTTTTGAGAGAGGAATGGCTCTGTCGATACGAAATTACCTGATAGCATAGTTCGTTGATGGTGGATGACAAAGGAATATCAGCTTCTGTAGAGGGAGAGGTTGAACTTTTGCTTTGACATTCGTCACCCTGGAAAAATGAATTCGCGCGAGTCCTAATCATGAAATATCATGAACATAAGAGCATGTAAAAATTGTGCATCTTAGAAACTTTGGCTGGAAAAAGAGTGAAACCTGGAATCAATTTGGGAAGCAAAGAATTTCGCCACGAAAAACAATCCATTGCCAAGACCGAGCCAATTAACCGTGGAAACAAGTGAATGTGAAGCATTGGATTATTTGCCACGAATTTCATGCTTTTGCGGGCAATATGTATGTAGTAGTAAACAACTAATTATCCAAGGAGGTTGAATATATTTGCTCCTCCTTCTTTTTTGTGATAATTCAAAAGCTCGCAGCAGACTAGCTTTCTAAAAGTCAGTGGAATACTCTGCAAATCCCATGAACCGGTTAGGTTCACGCTTTCAGCATTTATTAAAAGAAAATCCAACACTAAAAAGCATGAGGAAAAAAGAGATAAAAGCATGTTGTTGAATTCGCATCTACCTTTGGCTGAGTGTTCTTAACAATATCATCCACAATGGCCATGGCTTGGTTGAGGATTTTCTCGACGAGATTCAAATAATACTTGACATTAAATTGTTCTGTCCCACTGCAAGGCTCGCTCGCGACATCTGTCACGAACTTGTCGTCGTCGAGAAGGGCGAGTAAGCCGGTCATGAAGCTGTTGTCTCCTGACATTTTCGGACGCAGGGAAGAAGGGAAGAGAGAAACGAGCGAAGCAAGAGAAAATTCGGGGTTTCTGGGGAGCGAGTGAAATGCAGGTCCCTGGTGGCCTATTTATAACACTCCAAGGCCACAACACGACAACTTTTGAGCTGGTAAGAACGACCTGCTGGTGCTTGTTTTACGTTGTGGGGCTCGCTCATTTCTCACGAAAGAGAAATGTGAACGAGGCTAAAGGTAAAGGTAGAAACAAGCAGGGTTAAAGTTGAAAAGCAAGATGCACAAGAGAACACCCAAAGCACATTCCCTGCTTTCAATTCACCGTCCACGTGTTTCTCGCCAACTCCAGATCTGCTCCATGCCTGGCCTCAGCTCGAGTCCTGTCGCTTCTCTCTCCTTCGTTGCCACGCATTGCTTGATTGCTTGGCACTCTGTTGTATCTGATCGTGGACAAGTTTCAAAACGTCATCCACTTTCGGCCCCTCGAGAGTCACCGAATCATGTAAATCTAATATCTGATTTTTTTAATTTATTTCATTATTCAGTTGCTCCTTTTTGTGGCACTTACTGTGTGGCGGAATCCCATGGAGATCTTCAGCAGTACTGGCTGCTTAGAAATATAAGTGCTATAAACTTTCAGAAGAATTAGAGAAATTGTAACTTAGGACCACCTAATTTATTTTTATAATCCAAAGTTTCTGATATTGAATTTCACATAGACAGACATATATTTTTAATCTTCAATGCTTTTTTATTTTTCAAAAATTAGTGTTCCGCTGTTTTAAAATTTCCTTCAATTGGTAATAAAGCAATACAACACTTTCTCAATATCACTTTAAAAACTGCTTTGATTTATATGGTTAGTACTAAGTAAAAACTATACAGGTTGAAATGGACGTAGAAAGCTAATGGATTTTTTTTTTTATGGACTGTGCCCTTCTTAAATATTATTTTGATTTAAGGTTTTTAAGTCTTACAGTCTGAAATGAAAATGTTCAAAAAGACAATATGGACAAGACACCTCAGCTCGATGAAACAGTTTAGTAAGTCATTGAAAGGAAGTCGGATAGGAGAGACGGTCCACAAATATTCTCCTCATGAAAAGTGGAGTTGTCCTTTGAGGTTTCCCTCTAATAAGGAGGGAGGCAAAACACTGAATAAGACAGCTCAAAGCCTCACTCTTGAGAATTTCGGAAAGCGCTTGCCGTTTATGGTCACGGCAAAGTCTAGGTGCCGATTAAACATGGAAGATGCATATATCAATTGAGAAGCCAATGCGGGATGTGAGAGAATTGCAAGATGGATTCAGTAAACTAATCGTAACTTGGTTCAAACGTTAAGTATTGGAGATTGTGATAAAATAAAATAAAATAAAGGCCTACAGGTTAAAAAATGTCTTCTTTCCACCATTACTGTAGAATTAAAATCCTTTTATTAAGTGTTTCGATTCCGTACTTGTTTTTGACTCAAAGACAACCTTTTATTTAAAATAATATTAGACTGAACGTAAGAACACATTTTTGAAGATGCCGTTTTTTTTTTTATAGATATAAGGTAATTATAATTGATAAGCCACGAAATTAACTATATATTATATGTATCTATGTAGATTAGGCGCATGACACTACTTCAGTTGTATGAGCTATTAAGTACAAATCACGGCAGGATTGATGTCTTTAATTGTGGCAGTCATGTCCCCTATTTGACTAACTTTGTCAACACCCCTAGACGAGGTGACCTTCTGGCAGCAGTGGCGTGTGGTGGTTGCAATTGCCACTACTCATGGGAGGTGACATTCGAGAAACTTATCGTTTATATTTTTTCTCTTTGTTGTCTGTTCAATAGACACCAAATCCTCAATCAACTGTATGTAATTTACCAAGTACCATACCCATCTAGTTACAGCAAAACAAGGTATAAGTGCACAGAATCCCAACCTTACATAATCCTACATATTCTCATTTTGCTATAATACAATCCTAACGACCAATGACAACAGCGAAATTCACTCGTTATATAAATCAAACCGGAGATAGTGACCGGTGACATACAATAATTCTCTAATTATAGTCAGTTTTACATTCATAGTTTAGGTTTTTCAAAAATTGAACAAATGGATTCCGAAATTAGAGAATTATTTCCTTGGTGACCCATGAATAGAATGTTCTCAGTGGACCGAATTTGGACTTCAACTCGAGGATGTGGTGATAGATGCCAAATAGCACATTAAACGACTTGTGTAAGACGCTTTTGGTTTATTTTAGTTGAAGGATTTAATATCTTATATTTTGTTTGTTTCGCAAAAAATAAGTGATTTAGAAAATATATTTCTTAAAACGAATTGTTCTTAACGCTTACAAAAATAAATGAGGCAAAATATTTTCATCATTCATGAAATTGCTTAGACATAAATTATTTTGATAATGAAAACATTTCTCATTGACAAATTATTTCAAGAGATACTAGTGATCATTTTTAGGAATATTTCAAATATTATTTTTTGCGAAATAAATGAAAGCCTTAAAAATGGTCTTTTATCACTACATACTAACAAAGAGAAAAAAAAAAAACTACTCAATCAATAATCTATACGTGTAAACTTAACAAAGGACTTCGATTTAGCAAGTGTGACCCACTTCATGTAGATACTAGAGAGTAGAGAGTTGTCAAACCGTAATAGTCCTATCTTACATGTTAAATAATCCAGTTGCACTGTGATAGCATATAAGCCAAGGGAGGCGATCCGTTGGATCATGTGACTTTAGGGTTGCCTTCAGCCGATCCGTCTGATCGGGTTCACCGGACAGAATGCTCCAATCATAGCCGATTTTGGACCGGAGTAGCTAGAGTTTCCTATTTTGCCTGTTGTGTTTGCCTTTGGGGATCATGAAACAACGTGGTGTCACCTAAGTTCATCGCGAACAGCCGGCTAAGAACTAAGCTGTGCAGGTGTGGCAGACACATTGCCTTCAATCATGTATTGGCTTTTTTTGAGTGCCCTTGAGGAAAATTACAGTCAGGATCTTCAAAGGAATTTTGGAATTGAATGAATAATTCTCATTGATAGCTATCTATACATGAGTGTGTAATATAGACAAAGACTAAAACAAACTCTCCTATTTACATCCGATATTCCGAGAAATTCCCGATACTATCCTAACAAAAACAATAAACAATTTACGAACAGTATCTTGATATTCCTAAAACTCCCCCTCAAGTTGGAGCATGTAAGTCACGAATGCCCAACTTGCGAAGAAGGAAGTGAAATCGGTCGCGTCCAAGGGCCTTCGTGAAGATGTCGGCGAGCCGAAGCGAGTAGCGTATGAACAGTAACCAAAGCACCCGATTGTATATTTCCCGAACGAAATGGCAATCAATCTCTATATGCTTGGTGCGCTCATGAAAGACCGGATTAGCAGAGATATGAAGAGCAGACTAATTATCACAGTGTAGTTTCATGGGTCGGTCAAGAGGAACATCAAAGGGCAGCAAGGAGGCTTTGAAGCCAGAGGAGCTCACTCGTGGTTACTGCCATGGCTCTATATTCTAGCCTCTGCAGAAGACCGGGAAACTGTGGATTGTTTCTTTGGTCCTCCAAGAAATAGGGTAGCCACCAAGCATAACAAAGTAGCCCGTAGTTGATTGACGAGTGATAGGACAGCTGGCCCAGTCAGAGTCACAGAAGGCTGTTAGCTGTAACGAAGTCGGGTTTGCATGAAGATACCTTGACCGGGCTGTGCTTCAAGTAGCAAAGAACACGTATGGCTGCATCCCAGTGATGTTCACGCGGTTCATGCATGAACTGAGCTAGTTGATGGATGAGTAACACAACTCAGGTCGAGTGATGGTCAAGTATAAGAGGTGCCCGATGAGTCTTCTGAACCGGCTTGGTCAGCGAGAAGGGGGGCAGCCGAATCAACGAGATGGCCGTTGCTCCATCGGAAAAGTAGTTGGTTTAGCAGCCAAAAGACCACACTCAGTCAAAATCTCCACGGTGTACTTCCGTTGGGAGAGAAAGAGACCAGTCCGGGGGCAAGAAATCTCAATTCCAAGAAAGTACTTCAACAGGCCTAAATCTTTAATGCGGAAACATGTGTGGAGATAAGTCTTAAAGGCGGAGCACCGTGCAGAATTTATTTCCTACCACTATAAGATCATCCACGTGGACTAGTACCACAAGAAAATCACCATTGTTTTTGTAGGTGAATAAAGAATAATCAGCTAAGGATTGTATAAAACCGTATGAACGCAAGGAGTCGGCAAATTTGGCAAACCAATTTCTGGAAGCTTGTCGCAAGCCATAAAGAGACTTCCTCAATCGACATACCCTGGTAGACGTGGAGGAGAAATAACCCGGTGGCAACTTCATGTAGATCTCCGTCGAGGTCGCCATGTAAGAATGCATTCGTCACATCCATTTGGTGGAGTTCCCATCCACGATGAAGTGCGATCACAAGCAAGCACTAAACGGTTGTCATTTTGGCCACGGGAGCAAAAGTCTCATGAAAGTCTAATCCTTCGACCTGAGTAAAGCCTTTAGCGACGAGTCAGGCTTTGTATCTCTCAATAGAGCCGTCAGCTCGGCACTTGATCTTGAACACCCATTTGCAGCCGATGGGGCGTTTACCGAAGGGAAGAGGCTCAACCGTCCAAGTCCCATTCTCCTCAAGTGCACGGATCTCTGCGGTCATGGCTTCACGCCACCGAATGTCCCGCACCGCCTCATTATAAGTCCTGGGCTCAGAATCGCAATCGATAGCAGCTAGGAAACACTTGTGAGTCGGAGTAAAATGCTCATATGACAAATAATGTTCGATGGGGTAGGCCATACCTGAGGATTTCGTCGGAAATGAGAGAGGGGGTGGCCGTGAAGCATACATAGTCGTTCAGGTGCCCGGGGAGGCGACGAGTACACGGTGGCCTAGTTGAGGTGGCCAGGACTGAATCGGATGAAGCAGGGATATGTGGGTCTGCTGGACTGGACTGAGGGTGCACTGGTGGGTTGGAAGGAATGGATCCAGGGCTGAGTGCCATGTCTGGGTCGAGAGTAGGCTCAAGGGGAGCAGATGAACGGGCAGGAGAGGGCTCATAGAATGGTCTTGGCTTTCTGGAATAAACTGAGCTGAATCTAGAACGGGTTGGATTTCGACTGGGCTCCAGTCAGCTACAACAGGTCGGCGCGGCTTTGGTTAGCCGAGATTGAGATGGGACCTGTGTAGGTTGAAAAGGAAAGATTTTTTCATGGAAATCACATCTCGGGAAATAAAAACATCCTCCGTGTGTAAATCAAGGACTTTCCAACCCTTTTTATCTGATGGGTAACCTAGAAAAATACATCGTCGAGCTCGTTCGGCAAATTTGTCATGACTCTTAGGTAGAACTTTGGCATAACAAAGAGAGCCAAAGACACGGAGGTGATCATAGGATATAGGTTTTTTATATAAGATCTCAAGTGGGGCTTTTCCCGATAGAAGGGGCATTGTGTATGGTTAATGAGATGAGCCGCTGTGAGTACACACTCTCCCCAAAAACGAATGGGTAAGTGGGCTTGAAATCTCAAGGCCCGTGCGACATTAAGAAGATGACGGTGTTTTCGCTCGGCCCGCCCGTTTTGCTGGGGGGTGTAGACACAAGTGGTTTGATGAATAATCCCGTTCGTCGGAAAAAGTGAAGCAACGAACTTGATAAAAATTCCGATCCATTGTCACTACGAACTTTCTTAACGGCAAGCCAAATTGAGTGGAAATCATGGAGCAAAAATTTTGAAGGATATGACTAGTGGCTGATTTTTCTCTCATGAGGTGGACCCATGTGGCCTGACTATGATCATCAATAATCGTCAAAAAATATCGTGCTCCAGTCAGAGATTCGGTTTGGTATGGACCCCACACATCAACATGCAACAATTCAAATAAAAATCTGCTTTATTTGAACTCAATGGGAAAGGAGACTCTGTTTTGCTCGGTGACAAGCATCGCAAAGCTTATCACAAGGATTATTGAAAGATAAACTAGGGATTAAACAAAGAACCCGATTTGATGGATGACCCAATCGCATATGCCAAGTCTCAAAATCGACTTCAGCAGTCCTCACAGCATGGGCACCCGCTCGACCGATGCAATAGACCCCCCTTTTTAACTCACCCAGTCCAATCGATCTCCTCGAGGTTGGGTCCTGTAATACACATCGAGAATGAGAGAATGTCACTGAGCAATTTCGATCACGAGTTAGTTTCCCAATTGAAATCAAATTGCAAGTAAAATATGGTATATAAAGAACGTCTGAGATAATACCCTCTTAAGCGACCACGCGACAAAGACCTCCGATCCACGAGCCTCGTTCGAATGACCCAATGACCTGCGATCGCCCAGAGAAAAACATCGCGGGCCAGACGAAGGGCTTAACGAAACGCAAGGGGAAAGCGTCTAATCAACTCCCGACAACAAACAGGCAGTAGACAGCTGGTAGTAGCCATTCAAAGGTTAAACTCAAAACATGGTTTATATACATGATATGATACTACAATATTCGCAAACACTTACATAGATATAAAAATATGGCCAAAACCTATCACGAACTGGCTGAACAAATGAGAAAAAAGCACCCTGACCGTCCGCACAAAAAACAATCCGCGCCAAGTGCCCATAACCCAAAAACTAACAGCACCAACCAAACACCCCTTCCCAGCAGACTCAGCCCTTGCTTCCTCCGAGACGGATCATCCTCAGGGGTCAGACTCTTAAAGTTCCACAAACGCGGCGCCTTCTCCCAGCAGCCAGCCTTGCTCCATATCAATATGTGGCTTATCCTCATGCCTCCGTCAATCTCAGCGCAATACTCAGCAGGGTCATCTTGCATGGGATCGGGCCCCTCTCGATGACCTCTGTACGCCCAAAGGTCAATGGACATGAATAAACACGGACTCAATCCTCTAGCCTACATCAAGATCTATATCCGAGTTAAATAGGTCCTTAAAAACTAGTCCTCGATTTATGGAACCAGGCCTCAAACTTCAGAGGCAAAGAAGTACCTCTCAACCCTCATCGACCAGGATGTTTACACTCACAAGCTTAATACAGTGGTATAATATGTCCGTATAAGTAGACTCCATCTCTCTATCTCTTCTAGTCACTCTAAAAAGCACTCCCAAATTCCTCCATGATAAGGCCCCATGGTATCGGAAAGGCGATCAGCGCAAGTAGAGACGAATGACTCAGCGAGTATAAAACTACATATTAAAAGAGAGGGTCGTGGATCCGTGAATAAGACAAACAAGCACAACACGCAATAGATAGTTTCAATTACATCAAAAAATCATCAGTGAGCAGACAATCGACTCATGCAATCCAATATCGAATCTAAGCTCACTACAAGCATAGTAGCAATCTCAGAGTTATAGTAATCACTTTTGTTTCTCAACAGTTCTAACGCCCACGCATAAAGCGTTCACAGACTGGCACCTTTATCTTCTCCAGCGCCTCGGCTTGACATCTCAGGCGCCCTCGGCAAGCGAAAGACGGCTACAAGCCGAAAATACGGACAACGCCCTTATCTCGTACGATCCACTCGGCCTCGAGCCCATCTAACCCTTGTATTCGCTCCAATGCTTCGCGCTCGATTTAGTTTACTCGGCCCAGAGCACAACTGATCTCAACTTGAACGCCATATACCTAACCCGAGATCATCGCACTAGACAACTCCCTTAGCCTTACTTATTAGTGCTTCAAATTGCATATTTTCAAGTGCGATTAGTCATTTGTAAGCGTAATACCCGACTATTGGCAGTTCATCATAAAAAAGATCGACAATCGCTATCAACTGAAACCAAATCCAGCAAACACAACCTCCGTTATCATAACTGAACTTCAACATAGAGGGATATCCGCTTGATACGGAGAAATTTCATAGCATAACCTCCAGTGAAACCCATCGTAAATAAATCACTGATAGTGCGTATGTCACACGATGAGTAGGGATCCACAGGGCTTGAGCAACAAATATTTCTAAATTTAGTTATACAAAATTGTCTGGGCCCCCCCCCCACGCATGCACACCATAGTCCTATTTCGTTTCACCTAGTCGCCCTACGTATAATATGTTTCCTCCCCACAATCTAGCCAAGCAGACAAAGCAATTTTATAAGCAGACAATCCAGCAGATACATTTGAAATGCCCCATATTGTCACCGAAATTCTAGGCAGCATCAC
>JAGVVM010004236.1:0-27797 GCA_019149425.1 Psidium friedrichsthalianum
GATATTTTCCTATCCCTGAGTCAGAGGTACTAGTTAGTTATTCGCATTTAAAGCATCCCTATTTTAGCCAAAAATGTCATGGTGTAAGAAGATCGTAATTGTAGGATCTAAGGAAAGTCATCAAATGTGATTATGTAATATTTTTTTAAATAACAAATTAAAAGAGAAATTATTTTTCAGAACACAAATTTTGTGCGGTTACCAAACGTGTTTCTGTTCCGACAATAGAAATTTTACGTAAATACCAAACATATTTTGATTCTCTAGAACTCCTGAGGAGAACATAATCAAATAGCGGCTAAGCTCCAGTTGACTTGGTCTTCACTCGACAGAGTACAAACTACTTCAAGTCTATATGACTGGAGACCACTTCCCCTAAGTTTCACTTCTGAACAAATCTCATCACTTCAAGTCCGGCTAGGGTTTCGAACTGAGCCATCGAGGAAGCCTTGACTGATTTGGTGAAAACATCAACAAGCACACCGATGTGGTCCTGGCATGTACACGCTATTGCAACGTTCGTTGATTCCTACCCAAGTGAGCAGTCGACATTAATTTTCAGTCTCCCTTTCTCCGGTGTGATCTAGGTCAATGACGCTTCCGAATCTCTCTTATCTCCAATTTTTTCCGACTGAAGCCCCCATTGGGTCTGGTACAATTTTTTTTTCCATAGATTCTCTTTTCGTGGTAGCGCATTTTGAAATGTGCACGCCTTTAATCTCCATATGGAGTTCCACAGCGCTTTAGGTGTTTGAGTAGAGGGTGAGGGTTGCTTTGCCATTCTCTTTCATTCTATTTCTTGCCTAAGAAGGTTATACCCATTTTTCACTGTATAACATCCAGCTTTTCTTCCTATCCAAAATAGCTCATCTTTTGCTTCCTGTGGCTTAATTGGAATGCATAGGATTTCCTGTTTCGTTTGCTCGTCAAAGAGTTCATCAAGCTTTTGCTCATTCCATCTCTCTTCTACAACCTCTATCATCTCTGCTACTTTTTTGGTTCATTAACATTGGTTGGCCCTCCAATCACTCCTCTTCTCAACGACTTATCTTCCCTCATATCCACACTCTGCCCATTCCCAATTGACCACATGGTTGAATTGGTGGAGTACCACTTGCACAATCATTATGTTGTCTTGTATTTGCCTTTCTTTTACAAATGAACTCTGCTCCTCAGAAATCAAGTTAGGTAGCAAGGTCTTTCCCTTTTAGCCAAATTTTTGAGATAATCTTATACAAAAATTGCAAAGGCTAATAGGGCGCGAAATTGCTCAAAATTTTCTAGGTTGGGGTTTTTTGGTACTAGGGAGATGTAAGTTCTGTTCAGAGCCAGCTCCATGATTCCACACAATAAAAAATTTCTTGACTGCTAAGTTTTATAACATCCCGGTGGCTTTGGAAGAACATATCATTCAAACTGTCTGGTCCAGGAGTTTTAGTCGCGCATAATTGGAAAACAGCTATATTAACCTCCTCTATTGTCACCTCTGTCACTAGAGAATCATTTGCTTCATTTGCAACATTGCTAGGGTACTGATTCAGTATGGGTGATAAATTCCGTTGACCTATAGTAGTGTACAAGTTAGAAAATTAATTTATCGTCATCAACTGAAGCTGTTTTTTTTTTTAAAATCCCTTATCCATTCACCTTCAGGGGATCTCAACATTGAGATTCTGTTTCTTTTTCTCCTTTGAATTGTTGATGCATGAAAAAATTTCGTGTTTTACCTCACTTTAGGCAATTGATTCTCGATCTCATCCCCCAATGCATTTCCACTCGTCTTCAAAGCATTTCAATCTCCTCTTTTATGCTCAGAGATATGTTTTTTTCATATATGAGTGCTATTTGTAATTTCCAACAAATCCTTCTTTAAAGACTCGATTTTGTGATGGCTATTTGAGAACTTCTTTTTTACTCCAAATAGTCGAAGCCCTGATTACCGCCTATATTTTCACCAATAATGACATTCCTACACTATGCTTCTTCATTCCATAAGCTTCGAAGCGAAATTCTCTTCTTTTGTGATACCTCTTTAGCTTTTTGTTTGATGGCCCCTTCATAATTCTGCATTGTTTAGATGGCCCCTCGTCCCTCACTTCCCTTATATGCAGTTCACGGCACCCTTTCCGTTGATTTGGCCTCCTGCCGTCACATAGTTTCTCGGGTTATCCTACTCCTCCCTTGATAGAAGGCTGCTTCCATATCATTTTCAACTTGATCCAGGTTCTGATTGAACATTGTGTTTAATTCCTGAACTTGTTCTTCTCCTTTTCAGAACAAACTATTTAAGTACTTTGCAAAAGGGGGTTTCAGGGATGATTTCATCTTCCTCTACCTCCTCCAGAACATCCTTATCTTCATCATAGTAAATATTCCAATAAGGACTATGTTCCCTCGCTTTCAGCTTTCAGCCAGAGACCCTGGTCGATTGAACATTTTTTTCTCCAGATTTAGCTTCATCATAGGGGACACCAGCACATTTCGTTGTAACGTGGCCTATCTTCAGACAAGAATAGCAAAATCATGGTGGACGCTCATATTTGAAATTCTGCCACACCTTTTCCCCTCCCAAAATGGTGATGGTACCCGAGCTTATAGGGGTATGTAAATTCACACTAATCCTTGCTCTCCGCACTCTATGAAATGTTGCCCCTTTTCTTTCTATCTTGACTTCTAGGACACTGCCCAAAATCTAGTTACATGGGATACCATTTCCTCTCTAGACCATTCTAGAGGGAGGCCCATGAACTTGGACCCAAAACGCACATGAGGAAAACTTATATTGTTGCGGTAGTATATTGGGGCTCCCATGGTTTGAGAATCAAAGGTTACTGGCAAGAGGACCAAAGATCCATTCTACTAGAACTCTAGTTTTTTCTGACTCATTACTGAAAGTGAAAGATAAAATGTCCTCCTTTTCCAGTTATTAAATATTAAACCCAGATCTACCTTCCATGCTTTCTTCATTGAAGTGAGAAAAGCTTTGGTAGTTGATCCCAATCATTTTTGGCAACAATTTTGCCATAAATAGTGAACTACATGCCTGCCAGTGTTTTCTTTGACACCACTGCATTCTATCGCCGGGAGCCGGTCACTATCAGACCATAGATTGCCTATCCTTCTCCATAGTTGTTTGACACCTAATTTTTTTTACTAACCTTTTGATTGTTTTTTTTCAAAAAAAAAAAAAAATTAATCATTTTTCATGCATCTCATTCTGTTTGTGGCGGAACATATGAGCTTAAATTGATGGGCAATTGGACTGAGTTAAATAATTAACCTGATAATCTTATGAACCTGGAATTTAAAAAAATTTTTCTCAAACGAATTGGCGACTCTGCTTGGGACTCTGCTGGGAATGATTTGAAAAATTTTTGAAAAAAATAGCACTAGTACTTGAAAATTTTAAAATTTTAAAAGTAAGGACTTAAGCCAATAATCTCAAAAAATCGCATTTTGTTTGGCAATTGAACTCCAGGTAAGTCCCTGTTGACACCTAAATTTTTTTACTAACCTTTTTGATCGTTTTTCAAAAAAAAAAAATTTTTAATCATTTTTCATGCATCTCATTCTGTTTGTGGCGGAACATATGAGCTTAAATTGATGGGCAATTGGACTGAGTATAGAGGAAATGCGTTGAAAATTTTATGAAGGCTTGGATTTAGAGAAATATTTTTCTTCAAGGACTGAATTGCAAATACTTAAGACTTCAAGGACTAAAATGCAAATATTTAAAACTTGAAGGATTATTTTGCAAATAAAAAATAAAAAAAGTTAGTGGAAAAAACAAGAGTGGAAAATAAAATAAAAAAGAGTTAGTGGAAAAATAAGAGTGGAAAATAAAATTAAAAAAAGTTAGTGGAAAAACAAGAGTGGAAAATAAAAATAAAAAAAGAGTTAGTGGAAAAATAAGAGTGGAAAATAAAAATAAAAAAGGTTAGTGGAAAAACAAGAGTGGAAAATAAAAATTAAAAAAGTTAGTGGAAAAAACAATAGTGGAAAATAAAAATAAAAAAGAGTTAGTGGAAAAACAAGAGTGGAAAATAAAATAAAAAAAGAGTTAGTGGAAAAATAAGAATGAAATATGAGATATATAAAAATAAAAAAATAGATAGAGGAACACACTATAAAAAGGGGAGGAAGGAAAGATTTAGGGGGATTCATTTTTGAAGAGAATTTTACAAGACATAAGAGAGAGGAGAGAGTTCTATTTGAGAGGTGAATGAGAGTTTGAAACTCGGGATTGTCATCCCAATTCTTCCATCGATCAACACAAGTTTCGAGTCCATCCTCATCGTTCAAGCCACAAGTCCATCCCCGTCGTTGTGCCGTCATTTGCAACCTTGATTCACAAGGTAATAAGACGTTCAAATTCGGCGATCAAATCCATCAAATTAGGTAACGACCCTAATCATTTATAATATTCAAAAATCTTGTTGCCTAAATGGATTTATTCGAATTATGATTATGCCTCGTTGAATATGTTGCATGTCTTCTTTGGATAAATTGTACATCCAATTTTGAGGTATATTCATTGCACAATAAAAAATCCCCAAAAAAAAAATTTGCGTTTATCAATCGCTATGTCAAGATAAGAGAGCGCATATTTTCATATCATATATATAATCGTATCTATAACTACCTTGTAAATATTTAAAGTAAACCGCATGCATTGCATATAGTTTAGTTTCTTTCCCTCGTCATAAAGAAAAAAATTTTACCTTGAGTTTCAGTGGAGAATCCATCATAATTGTCAAATTGAACATTTTTTTTATGAAATTGGTACCGAAAGGGCATTAACTGAAAGGTTAGTGTAATCAAGTCCCTGATCACCTAATCTCTGGTTCGTAGAGAATAAAGTAGTTCTCCCGCTATTTTATTCGGGTTTCTAATCAACCTACCAAAAAATGATTAGTGGCGACTCCGAGATTTTTTTTTAAAATTAAACTTAAGTCACGACTTGGTAGAACTTGGGAGAGTTCAAGCTAACTTAATTAATCTAATTAATTAATTTAGTAATCCATTAACCTGAAATCGTAAAACTGATTTTTAGGTCGTGACAGCTTGGCGACTCCGCTGGGGACACTTGAATTTTTCCAAAAAAAATTTAAGGAGGACTTAGGCCAGAAAAGTTTCATGAAAAAAAAAATATTTACTTAGTTTGGCAATCTTGTTTGAATTCTAATCCTTAGGTGTTAAATGGTCTTGCAGAAAGGGAGTTATAAGGGGAGTAGTCTATGGCTAACCCTTTGTTTTGCAGGTTTGGTGAAAAGGGAATTTGATTTTAATTCTTTGAATTATTGGAGCGCTAATTGATTTGAAATGTTGTGCATGCCTTTAATGTAATTGCACTACACCACATTTGACTCGTGACCGAACCCGGGTCACACCAATAGTTTTAGGATGGTATTTAAGTGGTTCTTTAACCTTGGCGGTAAGGCTTCGCTAAAGGTTATCCCACTTGGATCCCGAACTTCTCCAAAAAATGGCTCAAGGGTCGTTCTCATGCACGTGAGGCTATGATGCATGAGCATTATCCTTGTCGACCGAACCAAGCCGAAGTGATTGGACTCGACTAGTCATGACTATGTGTGCGAGGCGGCGACTAGTCATGATGAACGTGCGCGAGGCTGCGACATGTCGTTCTGTCCATCATTTCACTTTGCTAAAGAAACTAAAATTGAATTCACGATTCATGTGCATGTCTTTGTGATTGACATTCCCTCCCTAAGGGTGGTAATTTCTTGAACTTTATCTCAATCTTCCTACCTCATTTTGGGTCGGTCCATGACCTAGGTTGAGTCATTTGGCACGTGATCTATATGCGAATGGGTCGCAACGATATCCGTTTTGTGCCAACTCCAAAGATAGAGCTCAAGAAGCTATGGGAACAATTGAAGTCGGATGGCCAGCTGTATGCGCTCAAGCATATTGGATTCATGTTGCCGATCCTTGATATTGATGTTCAAAGTGGAATCATGCATGCACTTGCTCATTTCTGGTGCCCTGAGACGACTACCTTCGTGTTGGGTAAGTTCGAGCTCGCACCTACTTTGGAAGAATACGGTTTTGCCATTGGAAAGTCAGTTGAGGTTGATATAATTGAACCACATATTCAAGTTGATCCTATGGCAGTTCTTGCTGAATTTTTAAAGCTAAGTAAAAAAGATGTTGAAAAGGTCCTAAAAGGTAATTGTCAAGCATGCCCGTTATCTTTCCTCATTGAATGCTTTGAAAAAAACTCCGACCATATCAGGTCTAGGATCTTTATCCTAGCTTTTTTTGGACTTGTCATTTTTCCATTCCGTCGGAATGCTATCGATCCTATGATAGCTTGGACGGTTAAACAAATATGTGGAGGAGTTTGTTTTATAAACGCTATTCTAGCTGAAACTTTCGTTTCATTAACACGTTTCAAAGAAAAGAAAGACAAGACTTTTCGAGCCCCAATTGAACTTTTACAAATTTGGCTTTTCTCACACCTTTCTCAATTTGGGGAAAACTTGGCTATATTTGAATTGGGTATGACTGATAATCCTATTTTGAGGTTCAAAGAAATACAGGATCAAACTAAAAGTTTGCACTATACACAATGGGTCAATCTGTTCAAGAACCCAAACTCTGAGATTTTCCTTTGGCAAGCCGCATGGTTCCAAGTCACTGAGGCTCGACTATACCATGGAGATCAGAAGCCCGTACCCCTGATGGGCATCTATGGAGCGACCAGTTATCAGCCTCTGCGGATAGTACGTCAATTTCGGATCCTACAGGACATTCCACCTCCACTTGGGCCAAATGAATTCTGGGTTTGGTTCGAGAAAGGAGAAAACTATAGAGCTGAGCTTAGACGCCATTCCGAGGCATGGCAGAAGTGTTTTAACCACAAACTAAGTTGGCCTGCAGATGAGCCTACTGGAAAGAGAAAGAGGCACTTTGCGACAGCTCGCTATATTCAGCACCATGTCATTCCTACAGAAATACTCCCGAAGACCCCGATCGTGACAGAGCAGCATATCCGCCAGGCTCAGATTAAAATCAGTGAAGAAAAGGCGTTGCAGGCCCAGAGGCAAGCGGATGCTTTGGCTAAGGAGAATGCACAACTACGACGCACGTTGAAGGCCCATTCGTCTATAGATCATATTGCCACTAAGAAAAGAAAGATAGTTTGATTGTCATGTATTGTGTAGCAAGTTTTGTCTTGACTTTTCATTGTTCTAGGTGGGAATGTTGGTTTGCATTCACATTTTCATGTAAAATTCCTGGAATTTGTCTAGTAATAATTGTTGTTATTCAGACAGACCTTATGATCTTCCATAATTTGTATTGAATTTTTTGTTTGTTTCAAGCTGATGCGCAAACCTTCATGAAAAACACGCGCACCACTGTAACTTATCACTAAAAAAAAAAAATTTCGGATCAATTCAATGCATCTTCCATTTATTACCGAATTTAAGGAAAAACTGTTTGGGTTCTAGAATTTTCCAGGCTTCACTTTTGTTTCTAGCAAACATGCTCTTTAAAAAAAAAAAAAATCAAAACATGAAAGTTGTAGAATGGGTTTTTAATTAATGGACTAAAGATTTACAGGCATCCTCAAATTAAAAACTAGACAAATTAGTTTTCTGAGGAAAATTCTTTAGGGAGGAGTATTAAACTGTGAGAATCAATATAAATTTTCCCGTAAAAATCGACGAAATCAGAATTTGTGCAAATTAATATTTCATTCATGTTTGCTCCATTTTGAGTCTAAAGAGTTGTCATTGACCGACCCGTCGTTTTTGTCCATCGTACTAATTTGTGTAGTTTATCTTTTGTAGGTGATTCATCACGGATCCCCCACACCCTCATAATACTCGATCGGTAGCAAAAAAAATGGCCAATCAAGCTGAGATTGCAGCCATTGTGGAGGAGAAATTGAAGGAGCAGATGAGTCCCATAAATGATCAAATGATCGTTTTGATGACCCAGATGGAAAATCTCATGATCAGGCAGCAGCAGGTCAGTTCCAGTTCTCAGCCAGGCCTTTGTCCAGACAAAACTCACGTGATGAACGATTATCCCACGACATCTCTGGATGATGTCATTCTGACAGGCACCAATGTGCCTCCTATGACCTCGACTCCTCAACCTGTTCTCGTTCCTTCTCCAACCACGAACGATGAAAATGCTAAACTTATAGCAAGGCTCAAGCAAAGGATACGTGATATTGAAGGGACCCAAGGCGTCCCCCTGATCGACTTGTCGGTGTACACTAAGGTGCAAGTACCAGAAAAGTTTAAGATGCCAACATTTGAGAAATATGATGGCACATCCAACTCCATGCAACACATTGAAATGTTTCAAGGCCTCATGAATAAATATGTTTCAAATGGACCCCTAATGGTTCAAACCTTTCAGGCAAGTTTGAAGGATGCTGCAATGAGATGGTACACTAATCACCAGATCAACAGAAAAGATTCATGGGAGGAGGTGGCTAATATTTTTATTAAACATTTCAAGTTTAATCTCGACATCACCATCACTCGAGAGGATCTAGAACGGACCGAATTGAGAAGGGGTGAGACCCTTAAAGAATATGCCACCCGTTGGAGGAGCATGGCATCCCAAGTCATGCCTGAACCGCCTAAGCATGATCTAATGAAGTTGTTTGCATCCACACTCCCGCAGTCAATTCGTTCGAGAATACTAATAACAGCCGTTCAATCCTTTAGCCAGTTGGTTGCTATGGGCGAAGAAATTGAGGCAAATTCAAAGAAGGGATGGTATGGAGATGCTGGTGCAAGTACTAAACGGTTCGTGCCTAAAAAGGACAAAGAGCCAGCCCCAGAAGTCAACATGACATATGTACAGAAAGCACCGGTTCAAGCCCCGAAAGCACAATTTGTTCCTCAGCAGTCATCTACCTATGATCAGCAGAATCGACGGTCGTATCAGCGGAAAATCCGACAATTCACCCCGCTCCCTGGGACTCCCTCACAAGTCTTAGCTGTGCTGCGTAAAAAGAATCTACTAACGTCGGAACCTCAGCGTCCTAATCATGCATCATACCCGAGATATGATCCAACTAAGAAGTGCGATTATCATTCAGGTGAACCGGGCCATTCAGTCGATGACTGTGTTATACTCAAACACCGCATCCAAGACTTACTTGACACTGGGGCATTTATGCTTCAAACGACCAATAAGCCCAACGTGCAGAACAATCCTCTCCCCAACCATTCTGGCAGTACAAATCTCATCCTTGGCTCGGAGGTCAAGCAAATTCGGGGTTTCAAAGTTCCTTTTGATGACATGTTCGATGCTTTAGTTCGAGCTGGTTATTTTTCGTCTGATGAGACAATATCACTCTCTGAAGTAGAGAGTAGCGTGGATGAGTTAGTTAGAGAAGGAATGATTGGAATAACTAACGAATTTGGAATGGTGGCCACTATACCTCAGGTCACTATCGACTGGGATGAAGAGCTTGCATTATTGACTAATGACCAAACTAAGTTGGATCCTGAATTAGCCGACATGCCTCCTCTCGAGGATGCCACTGACAATGACCTCGGAATTGTCATACCCGATGCTTATGCAAAGACAATGCTGACATCACTTCAACCTTATGCATATGAGAGCGATAAAATGGTTCCCTGGTCCTATGAGGTAGATTTGATAACAAGGTCAGGGCGAGCTTATGCTGACAATCAGCCGACTAAGCCGGTGGCTGAGAAAGAAGCGAAGGAATTTCTAGCTATAATCAAGGCTAGTGAATATAGTGTAGTCGATCAACTGAGAAAACTGCCTGCACAAGTCTCATTATTGGAGCTTCTTCAAACGTCAGACAAGCATCGAGGAGCTTTGATGAAAGTTCTAAGCGAAATTCATGTGCCCGAGACCATCGAGGAAGATAAGCTAGAGGAATTTGTTGGGGCAATCCTCCTTAAAGATCAAGTGGCATTCTCCGATGAAGAAATCCCAGTTGAAGGACGCGGCCACAATAAAGCGCTCCATATATCAATAAAGTACAAAGAGACTCACATGGCCAGGGTACTTATTGATAATGGGTCGGCTTTGAATATATGCCCGTTGACTACTTTGAAGCGGTTAGGTATTGATCCATCTACTATGCAAGCAGCTAAGACTTCCGTCCGAGCCTTTGACGGGGTAAAGAAGGACGTGATGGGTCAAATCAACCTAGAATTACAGATTGGACCTTCGATATTTGACATCCTTTTTCAGGTGTTGGATATCCCTTCTGCTTTTAATTTCTTATTGGGACGGCCATGGATCCACAATGCAGGTGCAGTGCCCTCCAGTCTGCATCAGAAAATCAAGTTTGTAGCTGAAGCCAAAATGGTTACGATTCACGGAGAGGAGGACCACCGAATCTTTAATGCTACGGCAGTTCCGTACATGGAGCCCGATCATGTCGAAGAAGATAGTTATCACTCATTTGAGATAGTTCATGTGGTCCAGGCTTCTCCTGACATGCCGCTGCCCATTCCAGAGGTTTCTAATGCAGCTATTATGGTGGCAAAAGTCATGATCAGTAATGGCTTCGAACCAAACAAGGGTCTGGGGAAGGAAGGCCAAGGCAATCGTACCCCGATTGAGACGAGTGGACAAATCCATAAAGCTGGTTTGGGATACCATGGGCCGAGAAGCCGTGGACGAGGCTGTGATCATCGTGGAAGTCGGGGAAGAGCAGGTCAAAGTCCCTTACCACCCCCCATCAATCATACCTTTCGCTCAGTTGGAATAGTAGAACCAAGCCCAACTGAGATTGTTCTCGGGCTTGTCTTTCCCGAACAGCCCCAAGCTATAACTAGCCAGCCATTGAAGGCTCCCAAGGGCAAAAAGGGTAAAGCAATTCTCGTGAACTTGTCCGATGATTCTGAGGACGACCAGCCACCCTGTGTTTTCAAGAGAGCAGAATCAAAAGTGGTAGATGATGGCTTCAATGATAATATACCCTACCTCACCAGTTGGTTTGCGGGAACCTCCATCGGTGCAATTACTGAAGGACCACTCGAAGGGATGGGCGCTGGCCCTCAAGAGTAATCATTTTCAATTTTTCGCACCTCCCCTACGTGGGAATATTTAATTGCTTTTCTAGTCTCTCATTTCAATCCATGTTGTGCTTGTGTTTTATTCAGTCCAAATGTATTTCGTTGACTCGATTACGTGTTTTCCTTGTCTCTTTTTATCATTTTTGAATCTTGTTGAAGTACCCAAAAAGAACCCAATGACGATAACCAACGATATAAAAAAGGGTACATTATGGTAAGAGCTGAGGGTTGGGTCTTCCAAGAATCAAAAAAAAAAAAGAGGTATTTCGAAAAAAAAAAAGTTTTTCAAAAACTAGCATGGGGTTTAACCCTGTCTTGTCTTTTTGATCCCTTTACTTGGTGTTTCAGGAATGACCTTGAGGAATGCGAAGGGACGGGAATAGCTACAGTGGATCCAAATGTACAATCGGACGATTCGGATGACTATGGTCCAAATGATCAGGAAATACATCGAAACCTGGAAACTCATGAAAAATCTAAACCCATGACCATTGAAGAAGTTGTGTCAATCAATCTAGGTGATGCAGATTATCCTAGAGAGGTAAAGATCGGAACAAGTCTCTCCAAAGATGTTAGTGAACGTCTGACTCGTCTCCTAAAAGATTATCAAGACATATTCGCCTGGTCTTACGCTGACATGCCGGGTCTTGATCGGTCAATCGTAGAACATTGCTTACCAACCGATCCTTTGGTTAAACCTAAGAAACAGAAACAGCGAAAGGTCAAACCAGGGCTAGCAAAAATGATTGAAGATGAGATCATGAAGCTCCTCGATGTTGGGTTTATTGAGACTACCGAGTACCCTGAATGGGTGGCGAACATAGTTCCCGTTATGAAGAAGGATGGCCGAGTTCGGGTTTGTGTAGATTATCGTGATTTGAACAAAGCTAGTCCAAAAGATGATTTTCCGCTCCCTCACATTGACGTGCTTGTCGATAGCACAGCTGGGTTTGAACTATTCTCGTTCATGGATGGCTTCTCTGGTTATAATCAGATTTTAATTAATGAAGAAGATAAAGAAAAAACAGCGTTCACAACCCCGTGGGGGGTATTCCATTATAAGGTTATGCCTTTTGGCCTAAAGAATGCAGGAGCAACTTACCAACGGGCAATGGTAACTTTGTTCCATGACATGATGCATGAAGAGATTGAGGTCTATGTAGATGATATGATCGCGAAGACCCGACGTGGAAGAGATCACGTGGAGACACTGAGAAAGTTGTTCGAAAGACTTCGAAAGTTTAAACTACGCCTTAATCCGACCAAATGCGTATTTGGTGCCACCTCCGGAAAATTGCTCGGATTCATTGTTAGCAATAAAGGCATTGAGATTGACCCGGCAAAGGTAAAAGCTATTTGCGATATCAAACCTCCAACTTCAGCAAGGGAGGTCCGAAGTTTGATGGGTACTACTAGCTCGTGCAAAGCCTTTCTTCAAGCTTCTTAAGAAGAACGCGTGATCAAATGATGAGGAATGTGAGCCTATTAAACATTACTTGATGACTACTTGATCCTCTATCTTACAGCCTCGCTATGCTCGCTCAGTCAAGAAGAAAACTTGCAATTTATTATTTGAGCACCACATCTTTATATGCACAGCATTGACAGGCTTATACGCATTACCAGATACTACAAATGTCCTACCAACCAGAAATTGCAGTAAAGTTCGAAGGAAATCAATAATTGCCGATGTCCTAGCCGATAACCCTGGGGCAAGTGAAGAGATTGATCCTCCCGAAAACAGAATCATGTTAATCAGTGAGTATCTATGGACTATGTATTTTGATGGGACAGTGAATTTGTTTGGATCAGGCATAGGTGCAGTCTTAATATCTCCAGGCGGACAACATTATCCCGTGGCCGCGAAGCTAGTATTTCCTTGCACTAACAACATAGCTGAATATGAAGCATGCATTCTTGGATTGCAGGCTGCAATTGAGATGGGGGTAACTCGACTTAAAGTGTTAGGGGATTCAGCGTTGATCATCTTTCAAACCGTCGGTAAATGGCAAACTAAAGATGCTAAGCTACAGCCCTATCATGCCTATTTAGAGGAATTGACCGAGGAATTCGAAGACGTTTCTTTTGAATATCTATCAAGAGCCCAAATAGGTTCGCAGATGCCCTGGCCACCCTATCAGCAATGTTACAAATCACAAGTGGATTAGAAGTCGAGCCTTTGAAGATAAAAGTATTGTAAAAGTCGGCCCATTGTATGGCCACAACTGAAGAACCTCATGGCCAGCCGTGGTACCACGACATCAAAACTTACATTCAGACACAGAAATTTCCTGAGAAGAGTACCGCATCTGACCAAAAGTACATCAGAAAAATGGCATCGAAATTTTTCTTAAATGGAGAAAGCTTGTACAAGAGATCATATGATTCAATTTTGTTAAGATGTGTTGACTCAGTTGAAGCTGTTCACCTCATGCTTGAAGTACATGAAGGAATATGTGGTCCACACATGAATGGTCATATGCTAGCAAGGAAGATAATGAGGATGGGTTATTATTGGCTTATGTTAGAGAATGACTGCATTCAGCATGTCCGAAGTTGTCATAAGTGCCAGATTCATGGTGATAAGATCAATGTTCCCGCAAATGAGTTGCATCAGATGTATGAACCGTGGCCATTTTCTACGTGGGGCATTGACGTAATTGGCCCAATCAATCCTAAGGCGTCAAATGGACATCGGTTTATCTTGGTGGCTATCGATTATTTTTCAAAATGGATTGAAGCTATGTCCTATGTGACGGTCACAGCACGGAACGTAGTGAGATTCATCCGTCATGATATCATCGCTCGATACGGTGCACCGGAGACCATAATTACCGACAATGGATCAAATCTGAATAACAAGCTGATGGATGAATTGTTCAAAAGGTTCAAAATCAAACACCTAAATTCCTCCCCATATCGCCCACAGATGAATGGAGCGGTTGAAGCAGCCAATAAGAACATCAAGAAGATCTTGGCTAAGACAGCTGAGAACTATCGGGATTGGCATGAGAGATTACCTTTCGCACTAATGGCATATCGGACTTCTATCCGAACATCTGTAGGAGCAACTCCGTACTCCCTTGTATACGGAATGGAAGCAGTCCTACCAGTTGAGGTAGAAATACCTTCACTGCGTATTCTTTCGCAAGTACAATTGACGGAGGCCGATTGGATCCAACAGAGATTAGATCAGTTGAATCTCATTGATGAGAAACGGCTCAAGGCTCTATGTCATGGCCAGTGCTACCAACAAAGGATTGCGAAGTCCTTCAACAAGAAAGTCCGGCCACGACATTTTCAAATGGGTGACCTTGTTTTACGAAAACTGCTGCCGATAGTTCCTCTTCCAGAAGGAAAATTCGCTCCAAACTACGGTGGGCCGTATGTCGTGAAGAAGGTGCTTCCAGGTGGCGCTCTGATTTTAGCTGAAATGGATGGACGTATGTTTACTAGTCCTGTTAATTCTGATGCTGTAAAAGAAATATTATACTTGATCAGTTTCGACATCAAGTTATAATATTTATCTATTCGATGATCATTCATGAGTTGCTAGCCCACATCACTAATCTTCACAAAAATCAAGCGCCAAGAGAAGCACAAACATGTGAAACTTTCTCTTCATTCAATTCATCAATAAGCTATACAACAGCTCACTGTGGAGGAAAAGTAAACCCAAATACAGCCCTGATAAGCATTACAAAAGAGTTCAACTGACTCTCCATGAAATTAATGCTCTGCCTACACTGAGCGACCTGGGATTCGAGATCTGCAAGTTTGAAGAACAGGCGAGTACATTTCTCCTTGTACCTGGCTGCATTAATCTCATGGTGTTCAATGAGATTCAGATTGTCGATCAGGTTCCTTTCGAAGCTATGTCCGCCGTCAGATCGTCAAGCCTTTCCTCCAGCCACTTGCATCTGAACTTCATCACGATGTCACTCGGATCATGCTCAAAGTACGTATGGTTCAAAGCAAGGCGCTCCACCAGTTTCTCCCTCTCGTGGATCAATAGAAGTCCGATATGCCATTAGTGCGAAAGGTAATCTCTCATGCCAACCGATAGTTCTGCGTCTTAGCCAAGATCTTCTGATGTTCTTATTGGCTGCTTCAACCGCCATTGATCGTGTGGGCGATATGGGGAGGAATTTAGGTGTTTGATTTTGAACCTTTTGAACAAACATCCATCAGCTTGTTATTCAGATTTGATCCATTGTCGGTAATTATGGTCTCCGGTGCACCGTATCGAGCGATGATGTCACGACGGATGAATCTCACTACGTTCCGTGCTGTGACCGTCACATAGGACATAGCTTCAATCCATTTTGAAAAATAATCGATAGCCACCAAGATAAACCGATGTCCATTTGACGCCTTAGGATTGATTGGGCCAATTACGTCAATGCCCCACATAGAAAAATGGCCACGGTTCATACATCTGATGCAACTCATTTGCGGGAACATTGATCTTATCACCATGAATCTGGCACTTATGACAACTTCGGACATGCTGAATGCAGTCATTCTCTAACGTAAGCCAATAATAACCCATCCTCATTATCTTCCTTGCTAGCATATGACCATTCATGTGTGGACCACATATTCCTTCATGTACTTCAAGCATGAGGTGAACAGCTTCAACTGAGTCAACACATCTTAACAAAATTGAATCATATGATCTCTTGTACAAGCTTTCTCCATTTAAGAAAAATTTCGATGCCATTTTTCTGATGTACTTTTGGTCAGATGCGGTACTCTTCTCAGGAAATTTCTGTGTCTGAATGTAAGTTTTGATGTCGTGGTACCACGGCTGGCCATGAGGTTCTTCAGTTGTGGCCATCACATGGGCCGACTTTTGCAATACTTTATCTTCAAAGGCTCGACTTCTAATCCACTTGTGATTTGTAACATTGCTGATAGGGTGGCCAGGGCATCTGCGAACCTATTTGGGCTCTTGATAGATATTCAAAAGAAACGTCTTCGAATTCCTCGGTCAATTCCTCTAAATAGGCATGATAGGGCTGTAGCTTAGCATCTTTAGTTTGCCATTTACCGACGGTTTGAAAGATGATCAACGCTGAATCCCCTAACACTTTAAGTCGAGTTACCCCATCTCGATTGCAGCCTGCAATCCAAGAATGCATGCTTCATATTCAGCTATGTTGTTAGTGCAAGGAAATACTAGCTTCGCGGCCACGGGATAATGTTGTCCGCCTGGAGATATTAAGACTGCACCTGCCTGATCCAAACAAATTCACTGCCCCATCAAAATACATAGTCCATAGATACTCACTGATTAACATGATTCTGTTTTCGGGAGGATCGATCTCTTCACTTGCCCCAGGGTTATCGGCTAGGACATCGGCAATTATCGTCCTTTTACTGATTTCTGTGGCAGGAATTGGACGTCGAACTCAGATATAAGGATTTGCCATTTTGCAAGTTTTCCGACTAAAGCGGGCTGGTTGATCAAGTACTTGATAGGATCACATTCTGTCACAAGTAGTATCTGGTAATGCAAAGTATATTGCCTTAGCCTGTGCAGCACCCAGACCAATGCTGTGCATGTTTTTTCTGCTACAGAATAATTGGCTTCAGATGTGGTGAATTTCTTGCTCAAATAATAAATTGCACGTTCTTTTCCATCTTCTTGACTTTTTGAGCGAGCATAGCACCCAGAGATTCATATGGATTGTAAGATAGAGGATTAATGGCTCCCCTTGTGTTGGCGGAACAAGTACCGGCGGGTTCATCAAGTAATGTTTAAGTTTTTCAAATGCTTGCTCACATTCCTCATCCCATTTGATCAACGCGTTCTTCTTAAGAAGCTTGAAGAAAGGCTTTGCGGTGTTAGATAGTTGGGAAATGAACCGAGCTATGTAATTTAGCTTACCCATCAAACTTCGGACCTCCCTTGCTGAAGTTGGAGGTTTGATATCGCAAATAGCTTTTACCTTTGCCGGGTCAATCTCAATGCCTTTATTGCTAACAATGAATCCGAGCAATTTTCCGGAGGTGGCACCAAATACGCATTTGGTCGGATTAAGGCGTAGTTTAACTTTCGAAGTCTTTCGAACAACTTTCTCAGTGTCTCCACATGATCTCCTCCACGTCGGGTCTTCGCGATCATATCATCTACATAGACCTCAATCTCTTCATGCATCATGTCATGGAACAAAGTTACCATTGCCCGTTGGTAAGTTGCTCCTGCATTCTTTAGGCCAAAAGGCATAACCTTATAATGGAATACCCCCCACGGGGTTGTGAACGCTGTTTTTTCTTTATCTTCTTCATTAATTAAAATCTGATTATAACCAGAGAAGCCATCCATGAACGAGAATAGTTCAAACCCAGCTGTGCTATCGACAAGCACGTCAATGTGAGGGAGCGGAAAATCATCTTTTGGACTAGCTTTGTTCAAATCACGATAATCTACACAAACCCGAACTCGGCCATCCTTCTTCATAACGGGAACTATGTTCGCCACCCATTCAGGGTACTCGGTAGTCTCAATAAACCCAACATCGAGGAGCTTCATGATCTCATCTTCAATCATTTTTGCTAGCCCTGGTTTGACCTTTCGCTGTTTCTGTTTCTTAGGTTTAACCAAAGGATCGGTTGGTAAGCAATGTTCTACGATTGACCGATCAAGACCCGGCATGTCAGCGTAAGACCAGGCGAATATGTCTTGATAATCTTTTAGGAGACGAGTCAGACGTTCACTAACATCTTTGGAGAGACTTGTTCCGATCTTTACCTCTCTAGGATAATCTGCATCACCTAGATTGATTGACACAACTTCTTCAATGGTCATGGGTTTAGATTTTTCATGAGTTTCCAGGTTTCGATGTATTTCCTGATCATTTGGACCATAGTCATCCGAATCGTCCGATTGTACATTTGGATCCACTGTAGCTATTCCCGTCCCTTCGCATTCCTCAAGGTCATTCCTGAAACACCAAGTAAAGGGATCAAAAAGACAAGACAGGGTTAAACCCCATGCTAGTTTTTGAAAAACTTTTTTTTTTTTCGAAATACCTCCTTTTTTTTTTATTCTTGGAAGACCCAACCCTCAGCTCTTACCATAATGTACCCTTTTTTTATATCGTTGGTTATCGTCATTGGGTTCTTTTTGGGTACTTCAACAAGATTCAAAAATGATAAAAGAGACAAGGAAAACACGTAATCGAGTCAACGAAATACATTTGGACTGAATAAAACACAAGCACAACATGGATTGAAATGAGAGACTAGAAAAGCAATTAAATATTCCCACGTAGGGGAGGTGCGAAAAATTGAAAATGATTACTCTTGAGGGCCAGCGCCCATCCCTTCGAGTGGTCCTTCAGTAATTGCACCGATGGAGGTTCCCGCAAACCAACTGGTGAGGTAGGGTATATTATCATTGAAGCCATCATCTACCACTTTTGATTCTGCTCTCTTGAAAACACAGGGTGGCTGGTCGTCCTCAGAATCATCGGACAAGTTCACGAGAATTGCTTTACCCTTTTTGCCCTTGGGAGCCTTCAATGGCTGGCTAGTTATAGCTTGGGGCTGTTCGGGAAAGACAAGCCCGAGAACAATCTCAGTTGGGCTTGGTTCTACTATTCCAACTGAGCGAAAGGTATGATTGATGGGGGGTGGTAAGGGACTTTGACCTGCTCTTCCCCGACTTCCACGATGATCACAGCCTCGTCCACGGCTTCTCGGCCCATGGTATCCCAAACCAGCTTTATGGATTTGTCCACTCGTCTCAATCGGGGTACGATTGCCTTGGCCTTCCTTCCCCAGACCCTTGTTTGGTTCGAAGCCATTACTGATCATGACTTTTGCCACCATAATAGCTGCATTAGAAACCTCTGGAATGGGCAGCGGCATGTCAGGAGAAGCCTGGACCACATGAACTATCTCAAATGAGTGATAACTATCTTCTTCGACATGATCGGGCTCCATGTACGGAACTGCCGTAGCATTAAAGATTCGGTGGTCCTCCTCTCCGTGAATCGTAACCATTTTGGCTTCAGCTACAAACTTGATTTTCTGATGCAGACTGGAGGGCACTGCACCTGCATTGTGGATCCATGGCCGTCCCAATAAGAAATTAAAAGCAGAAGGGATATCCAACACCTGAAAAAGGATGTCAAATATCGAAGGTCCAATCTGTAATTCTAGGTTGATTTGACCCATCACGTCCTTCTTTACCCCGTCAAAGGCTCGGACGGAAGTCTTAGCTGCTTGCATAGTAGATGGATCAATACCTAACCGCTTCAAAGTAGTCAACGGGCATATATTCAAAGCCGACCCATTATCAATAAGTACCCTGGCCATGTGAGTCTCTTTGTACTTTATTGATATATGGAGCGCTTTATTGTGGCCGCGTCCTTCAACTGGGATTTCTTCATCGGAGAATGCCACTTGATCTTTAAGGAGGATTGCCCCAACAAATTCTTCTAGCTTATCTTCCTCGATGGTCTCGGGCACATGAATTTCGCTTAGAACTTTCATCAAAGCTCCTCGATGCTTGTCTGACGTTTGAAGAAGCTCCAATAATGAGACTTGTGCTGGCAGTTTTCTCAGTTGATCGACTACACTATATTCACTAGCCTTGATTATAGCCAGAAATTCCTTCGCTTCTTTCTCAGCCACCGGCTTAGTCGGCTGATTGTCAGCATAAGCTCGCCCTGACCTTGTTATCAAATCTACCTCATAGGACCAGGGAACCATTTTATCGCTCTCATATGCATAAGGTTGAAGTGATGTCAGCATTGTCTTTGCATAAGCATCGGGTATGACAATTCCGAGGTCATTGTCAGTGGCATCCTCGAGAGGAGGCATGTCGGCTAATTCAGGATCCAACTTAGTTTGGTCATTAGTCAATAATGCAAGCTCTTCATCCCAGTCGATAGTGACCTGAGGTATAGTGGCCACCATTCCAAATTCGTTAGTTATTCCAATCATTCCTTCTCTAACTAACTCATCCACGCTACTCTCTACTTCAGAGAGTGATATTGTCTCATCAGACGAAAAATAACCAGCTCGAACTAAAGCATCGAACATGTCATCAAAAGGAACTTTGAAACCCCGAATTTGCTTGACCTCCGAGCCAAGGATGAGATTTGTACTGCCAGAATGGTTGGGGAGAGGATTGTTCTGCACGTTGGGCTTATTGGTCGTTTGAAGCATAAATGCCCCAGTGTCAAGTAAGTCTTGGATGCGGTGTTTGAGTATAACACAGTCATCGACTGAATGGCCCGGTTCACCTGAATGATAATCACACTTCTTAGTTGGATCATATCTCGGGTATGATGCATGATTAGGACGCTGAGGTTCCGACGTTAGTAGATTCTTTTTACGCAGCACAGCTAAGACTTGTGAGGGAGTCCCAGGGAGCGGGGTGAATTGTCGGATTTTCCGCTGATACGACCGTCGATTCTGCTGATCATAGGTAGATGACTGCTGAGGAACAAATTGTGCTTTCGGGGCTTGAACCGGTGCTTTCTGTACATATGTCATGTTGACTTCTGGGGCTGGCTCTTTGTCCTTTTTAGGCACGAACCGTTTAGTACTTGCACCAGCATCTCCATACCATCCCTTCTTTGAATTTGCCTCAATTTCTTCGCCCATAGCAACCAACTGGCTAAAGGATTGAACGGCTGTTATTAGTATTCTCGAACGAATTGACTGCGGGAGTGTGGATGCAAACAACTTCATTAGATCATGCTTAGGCGGTTCAGGCATGACTTGGGATGCCATGCTCCTCCAACGGGTGGCATATTCTTTAAGGGTCTCACCCCTTCTCAATTCGGTCCGTTCTAGATCCTCTCGAGTGATGGTGATGTCGAGATTAAACTTGAAATGTTTAATAAAAATATTAGCCACCTCCTCCCATGAATCTTTTCTGTTGATCTGGTGATTAGTGTACCATCTCATTGCAGCATCCTTCAAACTTGCCTGAAAGGTTTGAACCATTAGGGGTCCATTTGAAACATATTTATTCATGAGGCCTTGAAACATTTCAATGTGTTGCATGGAGTTGGATGTGCCATCATATTTCTCAAATGTTGGCATCTTAAACTTTTCTGGTACTTGCACCTTAGTGTACACCGACAAGTCGATCAGGGGGACGCCTTGGGTCCCTTCAATATCACGTATCCTTTGCTTGAGCCTTGCTATAAGTTTAGCATTTTCATCGTTCGTGGTTGGAGAAGGAACGAGAACAGGTTGAGGAGTCGAGGTCATAGGAGGCACATTGGTGCCTGTCAGAATGACATCATCCAGAGATGTCGTGGGATAATCGTTCATCACGTGAGTTTTGTCTGGACAAAGGCCTGGCTGAGAACTGGAACTGACCTGCTGCTGCCTGATCATGAGATTTTCCATCTGGGTCATCAAAACGATCATTTGATCATTTATGGGACTCATCTGCTCCTTCAATTTCTCCTCCACAATGGCTGCAATCTCAGCTTGATTGGCCATTTTTTTTGCTACCGATCGAGTATTATGAGGGTGTGGGGGATCCGTGATGAATCACCTACAAAAGATAAACTACACAAATTAGTACGATGGACAAAAACGACGGGTCGGTCAATGACAACTCTTTAGACTCAAAATGGAGCAAACATGAATGAAATATTAATTTGCACAAATTCTGATTTCGTCGATTTTTACGGGAAAATTTATATTGATTCTCACAGTTTAATACTCCTCCCTAAAGAATTTTCCTCAGAAAACTAATTTGTCTAGTTTTTAATTTGAGGATGCCTGTAAATCTTTAGTCCATTAATTAAAAACCCATTCTACAACTTTCATGTTTTAATTTTTTTTTTTTTTAAAAGAGCATGTTTGCTAGAAACAAAAGTGAAGCCTGGAAAATTCTAGAACCCAAACAGTTTTTCCTTAAATTCGGTAATAAATGGAAGATGCATTGAATTGATCCGAAATTTCTTTTTTTTTTAGTGATAAGTTACGGTGGTGCGCGTGTTTTTCATGAAGGTTTGCGCATCAGCTTGAAACAAAAAAAATTCAATACAAATTATGGAAGATCATAAGGTCTGTCTGAATAACAACAATTATTACTAGACAAATTCCAGGAATTTTACATGAAAATGTGAATGCAAACCAACATTCCCACCTAGAACAATGAAAAGTCAAGACAAAACTTGCTACACAATACATGACAATCAAACTATCTTTCTTTTCTTAGTGGCAATATGATCTATAGACGAATGGGCCTTCAACGTGCGTCGTAGTTGTGCATTCTCCTTAGCCAAAGCATCCGCTTGCCTCTGGGCCTGCAACGCCTTTTCTTCACTGATTTTAATCTGAGCCTGGCGGATATGCTGCTCTGTCACAATCGGGGTCTTCGGGAGTATTTCTGTAGGAATGACATGGTGCTGAATATAGCGAGCTGTCGCAAAGTGCCTCTTTCTCTTTCCAGTAGGCTCATCTGCAGGCCAACTTAGTTTGTGGTTAAAACACTTCTGCCATGCCTCGGAATGGCGTCTAAGCTCAGCTCTATAGTTTTCTCCTTTCTCGAACCAAACCCAGAATTCATTTGGCCCAAGTGGAGGTGGAATGTCCTGTAGGATCCGAAATTGACGTACTATCCGCAGAGGCTGATAACTGGTCGCTCCATAGATGCCCATCAGGGGTACGGGCTTCTGATCTCCATGGTATAGTCGAGCCTCAGTGACTTGGAACCATGCGGCTTGCCAAAGGAAAATCTCAGAGTTTGGGTTCTTGAACAGATTTTGATCCTGTATTTCTTTGAACCTCAAAATAGGATTATCAGTCATACCCAATTCAAATATAGCCAAGTTTTCCCCAAATTGAGAAAGGTGTGAGAAAAGCCAAATTTGTAAAAGTTCAATTGGGGCTCGAAAAGTCTTGTCTTTCTTTTCTTTGAAACGTGTTAATGAAACGAAAGTTTCAGCTAGAATAGCGTTTATAAAACAAACTCCTCCACATATTTGTTTAACCGTCCAAGCTATCATAGGATCGATAGCATTCCGACGGAATGGAAAAATGACAAGTCCAAAAAAAGCTAGGATAAAGATCCTAGACCTGATATGGTCGGAGTTTTTTTCAAAGCATTCAATGAGGAAAGATAACGGGCATGCTTGACAATTACCTTTTAGGACCTTTTCAACATCTTTTTTACTTAGCTTTAAAAATTCAGCAAGAACTGCCATAGGATCAACTTGAATAGGTGGTTCAATTATATCAACCTCAACTGACTTTCCAATGGCAAAACCGTATTCTTCCAAAGTAGGTGCGAGCTCGAACTTACCCAACACGAAGGTAGTCGTCTCAGGGCACCAGAAATGAGCAAGTGCATGCATGATTCCACTTTGAACATCAATATCAAGGATCGGCAACATGAATCCAATATGCTTGAGCGCATACAGCTGGCCATCCGACTTCAATTGTTCCCATAGCTTCTTGAGCTCTATCTTTGGAGTTGGCACAAAACGGATATCGTTGCGACCCATTCGCATATAAATCACGTGCCAAATGACTCAACCTAGGTCATGGACCGACCCAAAATGAGGTAGGAAGATTGAGATAAAGTTCAAGAAATTACCACCCTTAGGGAGGGAATGTCAATCACAAAGACATGCACATGAATCGTGAATTCAATTTTAGTTTCTTTAGCAAAGTGAAATGATGGACAGAACGACATGTCGCAGCCTCTCGCACGTTCATCATAACTAGTCGCCGCCTCGCACACATAGTCATGACTAGTCGAGTCCAATCACTTCGGCTTGGTTCGGTCGACAAGGATAATGCTCATGCATCATAGCCTCACGTGCATGAGAACGACCCTTGAGCCATTTTTTGGAGAAGTTCGGGATCCAAGTGGGATAACCTTTAGCGAAGCCTTACCGCCAAGGTTAAAGAACCACTTAAATACCATCCTAAAATTATTGGTGTGACCCGGGTTCGGTCACGAGTCAAATGTGGTGTAGTGCAATTACATTAAAGGCATGCACAACATTTCAAATCAATTAGCGCTCCAATAATTCAAAGAATTAAAATCAAATTCCCTTTTCACCAAACCTGCAAAACAAAGGGTTAGCCATAGACTACTCCCCTTATAACTCCCTTTCTGCAAGACCATTTAACACCTAAGGATTAGAATTCAAACAAGATTGCCAAACTAAGTAAATATATTTTTTTTTCATGAAACTTTTCTGGCCTAAGTCCTCCTTAAATTTTTTTTTTGGAAAAATTCAAGTGTCCCCAGCGGAGTCGCCAAGCTGTCACGACCTAAAAATCAGTTTTACGATTTCAGGTTAATGGATTACTAAATTAATTAATTAGATTAATTAAGTTAGCTTGAACTCTCCCAAGTTCTACCAAGTCGTGACTTAAGTTTAATTTTAAAAAAAAATCTCGGAGTCGCCACTAATCATTTTTTGGTAGGTTGATTAGAAACCCGAATAAAATAGCGGGAGAACTACTTTATTCTCTACGAACCAGAGATTAGGTGATCAGGGACTTGATTACACTAACCTTTCAGTTAATGCCCTTTCGGTACCAATTTCATAAAAAAAAATGTTCAATTTGACAATTATGATGGATTCTCCACTGAAACTCAAGGTAAAATTTTTTTTCTTTATGACGAGGGAAAGAAACTAAACTATATGCAATGCATGCGGTTTACTTTAAATATTTACAAGGTAGTTATAGATACGATTATATATATGATATGAAAATATGCGCTCTCTTATCTTGACATAGCGATTGATAAACGTAAATTTTTTTTTTGGGGATTTTTTTATTGTGCAATGAATATACCTCAAAATTGGATGTACAATTTATCCAAAGAAAACATGCAACATATTCAACGAGGCATAATCATAATTCGAATAAATCCATTTAGGCAACAAGATTTTTGAATATTATAAATGATTAGGGTCGTTACCTAATTTGATGGATTTGATCGCCGAATTTGAACGTCTTATTACCTTGTGGATCAAGGTTGCAAATGACGGCACAACGACGGGGATGGACTTGTGGCTTGAACGATGAGGATGGACTCGAAACTTGTGTTGATCGATGGAAGAATTGGGATGACAACCCGAGTTTCAAACTCTCATTCACCTCTCAAATAGAACTCTCTCCTCTCTCTTATGTCTTGTAAAATTCTCTTCAAAAATGAATCCCCCTAAATCTTTCCTTCCTCCCCTTTTTATAGTGTGTTCCTCTATCTATTTTTTTTATTTTTATATATCTCATATTTCATTCTTATTTTTCCACTAACTCTTTTTTTATTTTATTTTCCACTCTTGTTTTTCCACTAACTCTTTTTTTATTTTTATTTTCCACTCTTGTTTTTTCCACTAACTTTTTTAATTTTTATTTTCCACTCTTGTTTTTCCACTAACTTTTTTTATTTTTATTTTCCACTCTTGTTTTTCCACTAACCTTTTTTATTTTTATTTTCCACTCTTATTTTTCCACTAACTCTTTTTTTTATTTTTATTTTTATTTTCCACTCTTGTTTTTCCACTAACTTTTTTTAATTTTATTTTCCACTCTTATTTTTCCACTAACTCTTTTTTTATTTTATTTTCCACTCTTGTTTTTTCCACTAACTTTTTTTATTTTTATTTTCCACTCTTGTTTTTCCACTAACCTTTTTTTTATTTTTATTTTCCACTCTTGTTTTTCCACTAACCTTTTTTTATCTTTATTTTCCACTCTTGTTTTTTTCCACTAACCTTTTTTATTTTTATTTTCCACTCTTATTTTTCCACTAACTCTTTTTTTTATTTTTATTTTTATTTTCCACTCTTGTTTTTCCACTAACTTTTTTTAATTTTATTTTCCACTCTTATTTTTCCACTAACTCTTTTTTTATTTTATTTTCCACTCTTGTTTTTTCCACTAACTTTTTTTATTTTTATTTTCCACTCTTGTTTTTCCACTAACCTTTTTTTTATTTTTATTTTCCACTCTTGTTTTTTCACTAACCTTTTTTTATCTTTATTTTCCACTCTTGTTTTTTTCCACTAACTTTTTTTATTTTTATTTTCCACTCTTGTTTTTCCACTAACTTTTTTTATTTTTATTTGCAAAATAATCCTTCAAGTTTTAAATATTTGCATTTTAGTCCTTGAAGTCTTAAGTATTTGCAATTCAGTCCTTGAAGTCTTAAGTATTTGCAATTCAGTCCTTGAAGAAAAATATTTCTCTAAATCCAAGCCTTCATAAAATTTTCAACGCATTTCCTCTATACTCAGTCCAATTGCCCATCAATTTAAGCTCATATGTTCCGCCACAAACAGAATGAGATGCATGAAAAATGATTAAATTTTTTTTTTTTTTTTGAAAAACTATCAAAAAGGTTAGTAAAAAAATTTAGGTGTCAACAAAGGAAAACCATTTTTATAAGCCGAACCTAGGTCAAAGGGATCGAATGGCGTGTTGAAATCTTTAAATTGACTCGTTCTATGGAAGTGTCATCGTACTTGAATAGACATCTGTCCAATAATCAACTCTTGATATTTCGAAATTTCCAATCATTCGCCATGATGGACGAAGGGCCTTGGTTGCCACATCATCCTGGCATTCGGCCTCAAGTAAAAAGGGATTCCTCCTTTTTAGGTCCCATGGGTTTGGTAACGGAAGGTTTAAGGTTTTGATAGCCCATATATAATAATTTCTACCAAGGATTCAGAAGATGTTTTCACTTCGTTATTTAGAAAATTTCAAAAGACATAGGAAGTGCCTGTTATGCCAAGTCAGGCATGGATTTACAAAACATATTTTCATTGTAAGCGGTCTTGGAACGGCCTCATGTTGGACTGAAGATCGATGTCGGACATAACTTGTTGCCCAAACTCGACGCTAAAGAAAAGCGAATTCTGTTAACGAATGTTCGAAGGATACTTGTTGAACAATTCGAAACTGAACAGTTTGTCAACTGTTCGTTCAATAATAACAAATCATTTTTTATAATTCTTAAGCATATCAACTTTTTGCTCTTCATATTGTTGTTTAATCTTCAAAGAACGACCCCCTATGGCACAGAATAATCGTCATTAATCTCACCAGCTTGGTGAACACTGCAACCCCAAGAGAGAGAGTCGTGAACAAAAGAGAAAGGCGTTTATTTAATTATAATCAAACTTGTTTCAACACCCTTCTATCAAACTTCAGTCAACTGATCATCAAAAGCTCTCTCATTTGCTCCCCTTGGAGCTCTCATGGAGCCCAGCAAAGTAACCCTGTGGGTTACTCTGGAACGAATCCCTCGGAATATGCGCCGAACTGCCGGATCCCGGCGCAACCATCATGCCTCCACGGTTGCTTCCGCCTCCTTTTGCAGCCCCGCCACCACCGCCTCCACCTCTTGCTCCTCCTCCGCTACCGCCACCGCCCTTCCCGCCGCCCTTCCCGCTACCGCCTCCACTGCCACCTCCCTTGCCGCCCATGTCTCCTTTTGTCGGGTGATGACTAGCTAGTCGGGATCTTCTGTGGAATCTGAAGAGAGAGGCCAAGCGCATGGGCCGTTATTTATAGAGCCGCGGTTAGTAAATTTCGTGATTTGTGGTTGCTTGGTTTGTTGGGGCATCCTCGACGATTCAACCGTCATAAAAGCTCTACGTGCATGGAAGATAGGATTAAGAGGAAATACCGGAACAGAAAAAAGAAAACCAGGAGTAAATTAACTACGTATGCATATTCCCGAGTCATGAGAATCTGCTAAACAACATTAATTGAGCAACCATCTATGAA
>JAGVVM010004240.1:0-24478 GCA_019149425.1 Psidium friedrichsthalianum
CCTCCCCTGAAGTTTCAAAACACTAAACCAAGTTCTCCATTTCTTTTGTTTTTTTCACTTCCATCACTATTCATCACCGTTGTGGCCACAGCTTAATCGACCCTTAGCCATAGTTTCCTCAAAGAGATATATATATATATATATATATATTTATTTATTATTTATTTATTTATATATATATATAAAGCTCTAATCATGAGCTTAACAGGTCTCATCCATGGCGTCTTTCCATGGGTGGTAATACACAACTTCAATTCCAGTGAGACAAAGATGCTTGTAGATGAAGTGAAAGAGACGATGTAAAGCTTAACTGTCATCCTTCAAGTCATGACCAAGTTGACGTGATGAACAATTTGGGATTCTATGCTAAGTAGATAATGAATAGTGCATTAAATACAACAAGCTACATGATTTATTGATGACATGGAATTGCCACATTTGACAACTAAGGTTCCAAATTAAGGGAAGCTAGATTTGGAACTCGAGTTAAAATTGATGATTTTTCGTGAGACAAAAAAAAGTACGGGCTAGAATCGTGATTAGACCAAAAGTTGATGCTTTCTTTGGGAATTAGCCCCAATTCGGATATATTATTTTCTTAGCCAACTAAATTTTGGAAAGTGGTAACTTGAAATCACAAATTTGACTGCCTGGACCTAGCCATGAGGTTTCAATCACTTTTTGTGCAGGTTTGAGTGAGAGCATTTGGAAAAAAATTACCAAAAAAAAAAATCTTAAATTTAATGCAATTGTGCCAATTTAATCATAATTTTTTTTGGTCAATTTATTCCTAAAACTTTTGCATTTGTGTCAAATGAGTCCACCCAACCAATTTTAACCGGAAATTGATGAAATGGATGCTAGTTGTCCGCCAACCGTCCTACATTGTACTACCGACACTAACGCGGAATTTTCTTAATTTTTTATTTTTGATTTTTAATTTTCTCTCTTTTCTTTTTTTATTTTTTTAATGACCAACAAGAAGCTGTCGGCCATTGGTAGACAACTCGCCAACCAAGGGCAAGGGCATGACCCTCACCAGCCGAGTGTGAGGGCTCGCAAGCCCTGCCCAATGGCTAGCAGAGGTTCCACCAACCGACCATTAACTAAAAAAAACATAAAAGAAAAAAAGACAGGAAAAATTCAAAAAAAATCAAATATATTTCATATCATCAACTCTCTGTCAAAATTGATTGGATAGACTCAATGGCACAAATACAAAAGATTTAGAACTGAATTAGCAAAAAATTAGGACTATTGACACAATTACAATAGATTTATAACATTTTTAGTAATTTTTCCAAGCATTTGGGGAAAAAGCCTACCTCAGCTTGATTGAGCCTGAGTCAAAACCCGTCCGAGCCAATTCGAAGATTTGCATGAAAAAAAACTATGATCAACAAGTTTTGGCAAAAACTTAAGACTGATCTAGGGCCTCACCCAGCGCGAACTCATTCAATGAACACCTGTAATTTGAATATGAAGTTAGTGCACTTGGATGGTTTGTTAATATTGTATTATCGACGATCATTGGGAAAATAATTTTACAACTAATCTTTGATTGTCATATGATCTTATTCTTAGTCCTGTATAGACAATAAAAAAAAAAGTGGGGTGCAAATAAATATGATATCATATGACACATTTCGATAAGATCTAAAGTTGAATTTATTTGACTTTTTAAGTAGCTCTTTCCATTTTTATGCTTGGTACAGAAATCATGCTTCTTAGAAGAAACTACGATACCTATCTAGAAAGAATCATCCTTCCCAATTGAATAGAAAGGATCTTAATCTCTCTCGACCACTCGTCGTATTTTCTTGTTAAAACTAAAAGCCACATGCGTATTCTTTTGCTCTTTGCAGAATAAGCTTTGAATTGTTAACGGTGGCTAGCGATATTTGCACGCGATGGATGTCAAAAGCATATATGCTTGTATATAGATTATTCTTTTGCTCTTTGCAGATTAAGCTTTGAATTGTTAACAATGGCTAGCGAAATTTGCACGCGACGGATGTCAAAAGCATATATGCTTTTATATAGATTATTCTTGTATCGATAGATCAAATATAATTTGAAGTTATTATTGGAAATAAAGTCCTTTTTTTCCCTCATTTCTTAGATGCACACACAGACAGTTGAACTCCAGATACACATTAAGATAGGTGGTTTTCTAATTATCAAAGTGGCGTATGCCTTGATTCAACTTCACTTCTGTGAAGATCTCTCTATCTGTCATGTTCCTGCATTAACTAAAAGAGTGGTGAAAGCTCTGCGAAGGTAGGGTCGAATAAAATAAAAAGAGGCTGTCGACGAATCTGTCACAGGAGCACATAAAACTTTCCTGAAGCAACTGCGAGAAAGGCGTGCCTGAAGCTGATATGTAATTGTACTTTAGCAGTAGGAAACCGCAGAGAAACTTCGTCTGTCAGGGGAACTCCTACTTCAAAAGATGAGATCCACGAGAAAACTTTCCTCACGTTGCTCTCCGTATCACGCGCTCTCTTGATCAAAAGATAATCGAAGCACAAAACCCCAAAAAAAAGAGAGAAGAGCATATTTATCAGACTCTCTCCTCCATCCATTCACACCGTAGTACCACAAAAAATTCTAAATTAGTATATATGTACTAATTTTTTGACCATCAATGACCCTAATCCGATACGTTTGTGACAAATTTAACATCCATTGATTTCCGATTAATTTTATCATCAAATTAATGAGATGGATGACACGTGGCAATTGACGAGTGTACCAGTTCGGGGTCTTTATCATCTATTCGACACAGGTTGGTATTAGCTCAATTTAACAGAAACTAACGAAGAGTAAATTTGTTACGAGTGTACTAATTTGAGATTTTTGGTGGTCAAAAATTAATATGGAGTAAACTTGTCGCGTATCATTTGAGATTTTTTTATAGTCAAAAAATTAATAACGGATAAATTTATCACAGTTGTACCAGTTTGAGATTTCTCGCGATACTGACCCAATAGGAATATACATGTGAAAAAGCCTCCCGTCACTAGTGATCTTGTAATAAGCACAAGTTTCTTTAAATTTTTTTTTTTTGTACCGGTATTGGTTATATCCAATGCCACGACATCGACAATAATGTATGAATGAAAGGCTAATTGTCTAAGGAATACGATGGGTGGAGTAGAGACTAGGAAAACGAAAAGCCAAGGTTTTCGATCCATCAACTAGCTATTTTGCTTGTGCTACTACGACAAAGTGATAAGGACGGCGAAGGATACGGCTGGTACGAATGATATGGACAGTCGTGGACCAAAACAAAGGCAAGACCCCAGCATTGAGCGAATACGACGAAGATAGGATAATTATCCAAAAAGTCGTAAACTTATTATATGATTATCAATTCGATCATAAAATTTTTTAATTTTTCAATTTAGTCACGCACTTTTTTTACGATTTGTCAATTTAGTCATAGGTATTTTAACTGCAACAATTTAATCCTAAATATTTTGCAGATTTATCAATTTAGTTCAAAATCTATTATTTGGATAATTGGGCGGAAGGACTATTTTAGTGAATTATCAAAAGATTTAGGACAAAATTGGCATATTTATCAAAAGGTTTAGGACAAAATTGGCCCAATGAAAAGGTGTAGGACTAAGTTAAAAAAATTATTAAATTTGCCTCGACGAGCCAAATCTACAACAGCATATGTGGACCAGTTTGATTTTAGGGTATGTTCTTGATGAACGACATGAATATGGAGACAGGATGGCTTGAATATAATGCTAGAAGTTTGATAGGGCCATGTTACTTTGGCAATATAGAGTTAGGGTTGAGATTTATCAAATTTAGAGAGAGATAAATGGGATTTTCCTTGGGATCATGACATGTTATCATATTAAAAAGTGATTAAGTCGAGGATTCCAGAGAATATCAGCTCATTTAGGCTCATTCAGAATGATATTTCTTAATGTCTCGCTTCTCCTAGTTGGTTCCCGTTCTTTGTAAATTTAAAATGGTTTAGATCTAATTGCAAACGCTAATTTCATTTATGAATTGGTTCTAGATCCTTGCCAAACTCAAACATTTAGGACAGTTATATTGTAAGAATCGACATAAATGAATCCGTGAAAGTGTTCAAAAATTCCTAAATTTATTACATTTTTGCCAATTCAGTCCTAAATCTTTTAATTTTGTCAATCGAATCTCAAACATTTTTACGTTTTGCCAATTGAGGGAAATAGCAGAAAAAGAAAAGATAATAAAATAGATAAGATGTTTTAAAAAATAGTCAAATATAACTTAAAAATGTCTACGTCGGCAGCGGTCGTGCCACATAGGATGGCCAGTGTCCATATTAGGAATTTTCGACCAAAATTGGCTGGATGGACTCAATTAGTAAAACATGAAAAGGTTTATGACTCAATTGAAAAAATTTAAAAATTTAAAACTAAATTGGCAATAGTTCAATAGGTTTAGGACTCTTTGGATCATTTTCCCACAAATATCCTTATTGAACTGGTTCTAAGGATCCTTGCCTATTGGACATTGCAACTCAAAATTTTTAAAAATCAAAACTGTTATATTGTAAGAGCAGACATAAATAAAGTTCATATTTGCTTCATTCCTGATTAAAATTTCTATAGGACTTGAACCAATTTTTGATACTGTGTCCAAAAATTTACATTCATTTGTTTTAGCTGTTAAGTTGTTATGGTAACTCCATTTTTTTTTTCCTTTTGGTCGGGCGGTATCTCCATTTGGGTGAGGCGCAACTCTGGCGAATAGAGAGATCCGTCATTCATCCATAAATAAAAACTGTTTCTTCGTCACATATTTTCAAAATGAGTGCAATGCAAATCATGTATGAAACGGCATAACGTACATGTGACATAAGTAAACAAGAAAAGTCCTAAACGTATTGCAATTGTGTCAATTCAGTTCTACACTTTCTCTTTTTGCCAATTTAGTCCTAAACCCTTTTTTGTAATTGTGTCAATTCAGTCCATCGATCAGTTTTGGCCTACAACATAATATTCTAATATTATTTTTTAAAATTTTTTATTTTATTTTCCTTTTTTCTTTTCTTTTTCCTTTTTTTACTTCCCTCTTCTTCCTCCAGCAAGTTAACAGACCTCGGCGATCAGACAGAGACAACGGCTGATGAAGTCGACCTAGCCTACCTCAGGCAAGCTCACCCCCGTCGATCGGGCCCCACCTAGTGACATCGATGCTCAACCTCGCCAATCGCTAGTGGGGTTCGCCTGATACTGGCGAGATCGACCTCGCCAACCATCGATTTGTGTGGACGACGAGGTCTAGCGGCCGAATTAGAGGAAGAAGATAGAAGAAAAAAAAAATAAAAACATAAAAATTAAGATTAAAAAGTTCAAATGTCGACTTGGCTAAAATTGGTCGAATTGACTAAATTTGCACCGTTACAAAAGATTTAGGCTGAATTGGCCAAAAAAAAAAATTCATGACTTAATTTGCATAATTACAATAAGTTCACAACTTTTTTTGTAATTTTCCCCTCCAACAACTCAAAATGGCTGCACACTACTTCCCTTCAATGTGTGTATGCTTCTTGATTATGTTTACCTGTGGATGTTAGGTCTGATAGCCAAAGAAATTGCACTACTTTCCTTAGGTGTTCTCCTCCTCTTTCACAAATCAACATTAAGTAGTGATGAATCATCAATGTTTACTTCTTCTCGCCTAGCATATGATCTTAATTATTCATTACCTTTTCCATAACTCAAACTTAATTAATAAGTACACCATATACGGAACTCCATAATCAAAGAACCTAGAAAAAGTGTAAGCAACGGGAACGCTCCACGAGCGTTTAGTGCAGATGCTTTTACTACACTCCTCCCCTGTACGGAAAAACTTGATAGCAGTACCAAAAGCTGACGTGGGCTTCATCGTCAAAAGCGTAAATCTGACAACCCCCCGTGCAACTTCCAGGAAAGAGAAGGCCTCTTCACGGATCGACAGATGAGAAATAAACAAACAAAAGTAGGCAAACCAGAAATGAAAGGCGCTCGAAGCTCCCCTCTTTCGATCTCACTTTCGTTAAATTGCCCCCTCCCTCCTTCCACGAACATCCCCATCTCTCTCTCTTTTCTCTCTCAAAAATTGTTTTAAAAACCCTAACTTTCTCTCGATACTGTCAGTCTCAAACCCAACTGAGATCACACCCACCACTCTACCCGAGAATACAGCACAGCCCTTTATTCCTTGTTCCTTTGAGCAAGTTCAAACACCAGAGCTGTTGCATAAAGCTCCAAATTCTCGACCATATTTGTCGGTAAGGCATATATATTCATTCATTTCAATGGCTGCTTTTGAGAGCGCGGTCGACTTCGAGGACTACTTCCCCTCGATGATCATGAGGCTCGGGGCGGAGGGCTTCATCGGCGAGCTCTGCAACGGTTTCAGCTCCTGATGGACTGCGAGAAGGGGCTGATCACGTTCGAGAGCCTGAAGAGGAACAGCTTCCTGCTAGGGTTACAGGACATGGGCGACGACGAGTTCGCGTGCATGCTGCGAGAAGGCGATTTGGACGGCGATGGCAATCTGAACCAGCTGGAGTTTTGCATCCTCATGTTCAGATTGAGCCCTGGGCTGATGGACGGGTCCAAGCAGTGGGTGCAAGCCGAGGTAGATCATGTCATGATTTGAGTACTAATGTATAATAATAAAGCTTCGTTTGTTTTTGCAGAAAATAAATATTTTGAAAATTATATTTTTAAAACTGATCGCTTATATCGCTTATATTTTTTTATCGTCCACGAAAAGAGTTAAACCTAAATTGTTGTCGATGATGATAACATTTTTCATTGGGTAATTATTTTAAGCGATACAAGCGAGATCATTTTTAGAAAAATATTTTTCAAATCATTTATTTTTTGCGAAACAAACGGACACTTGTAACGACAATAATATAGTGCGCTCGTGATCTCTCTCTTTATTAGCTTTTTGTCAAACTTTGTTGCCAATAAAATTGGTAATTCATGTTGTGATCTCAAATAAGCAAGTATGAAAAAGACCCGATCCTCGATTTTCTAACTTAGATTTTGGCATGGAAAATCTTGGGACATTTAATTCTTGATTGATGACAGAACTAGAATCATGGGGCACGCTGCTTTTTCCACAACCGTATCTTTTCGCAAGAGATATTTTACTTTTTCCCCAACTTTTTAGCATTTGGTATTTTACTTTCATTTGATATCGTTCACTATGAAATTGCTAAAACTTAAATACATTTTACTCATGGTTGGAAGGATCTTTCCTAAGACATTAGTCAGCTCGTTAATACGTGTTGGGTCATGCGGTCGAGAATCCCATGATTTCTTTTTCCTCTTTTTCAAGATCACGCAACTACTTCCACATGAAAAAATAAATAAAAATATGAGAAATGATCTTCCCGAGATTAATCTTTAAGCTCAAACTTTAATCTCAAAGTTCATAAATGTTGACACGCTCCGATCTTCTTATTCATTAAAAAGCAATTAAGGGTTTCCGCTTGTCATATGTTTTTAAGTTAGAAATTCGAGAGGAGAGTATATATTGTGGAGTGCATAATGGGGAGAAGAAACTTACCTAAGTGGCTGAGTCACTCTTTATAGAGGAAGGTGATTAAGGCCGAAGGGTGTTACTTGACAAGTAGTGATCTAGTTATGTCGTCATCCTTTAAGTTTAATTGCATATATATTTCATGTTTAATTGCATCTAATGCCATAATTACAGTTGAAGTTGTTGTCTCACATTACTTTACAACGAGCCTATATGCTCCTTATATTCATGTGGTCTTCTTTCATATCAGTTTAAATTTTTGGGTTTGACTTTCTAACATGGTATCCAAACCAGCGTTGTCGCGAATGTACGTCCACCCCCATTAGTCAAATTTCATGTGCCACTCATAATTCGATTATGCTCCTTATATTTATGTAGTCTTCCTCCACCTATCAGTTCAAGCTTTTGAATTGAACTTTCTAACAATTACTAATGGAATCTCACTATGAGAAAGAAGATTAGATACTTATTATGTTGTCATTCTTTACACACTCAAAGCAATATTCGTCTTCATATGCAACGTAACATGCTCATAATTTTGTTAGTCGAGTGAGTTCAAACCTCAAAGTCTTTCAATTATCCGATGAAGATTTATCGCTCGGAGTTTGGAGATGATGTTTCGCTCTCGCCAACTATGTCAGAATCGTGCTTCTACAACTCGGGCCCCCGGTTTACCAAAAAATGCATGCTCACTTTCAGTGGAATAACAAAAAGAAACAAGGATTGTTGGGACGCACAATAAAAACCCAACACCTTGTCCTCAAAAATGGGCCAAAGTGGTACTATGCTCATTAGAATGTGCAATTTAATCTGTATTTACTCGAACATTTGGATCATTGAGCTATGTAAGAATTAAAAAGTTTCAATTTCTCATACCACATTGATCATGGGGACTATGCTTTATTTAACATATATCCACACAGATACTGTTGACAACATGACATCTTCCATAATCTCGAGTTTATTCTTCTAAGTTGTGTGAAAGAAATTTGTAGGTTTTCGAAGCATTGAATTCTCACCAATGTAGTACGGACGTAACAAGTTGTGAGGTCGTCATAGGACTAATAATTTTGAGTGACATTTTCTTAATTTAACAATGAGCATCGCATGGATCATTACAATCACATTTAAAACATTTGAGGAGCCAACACTGGCTATCCCTAAAAGTTTTAGCGATATGAGCTCCCATACGTTTCTCTTCATAATAATTGATTATATCCATCACATCATCGAAGAACTAAGTCTATAGGATATTTCTAGTATGGCACTCGTATACATCTTCAATTTCGTACCAACAATTCAAGAGCCAACCAAGATGCAATGAAATTACCTATGACGAGTATGAAAAGATTCCATGAAATTATACGAATATCCGATCTGTACTTTAGAGTTTTATCTTATTCAAATTACATCTAAATATTCAATGTCCCATTGTCTTCAATAAACTAATGCCTTAGTATTTTCCAAAAGCTAAAATTATCTCCTAGCACTAATCGTGTTATTGCCTAAACCATGCGAGAACAACGCGACCGAAATATTTTCTAAGGACGACTTTTCCGTGCTTTCCATTAGAAAAAAGACGCGAAAATGAGTTGCTACATTTATCATTTAACCAGTCAACTACTAAACTAGGACACCGTCCTGCAAGTCATATACTTAGTATGATGGACTGAAATTTCACAAGCCGGGTGATGATGATGATGATGATGATGATGATGAGGAGGAGGAAATTACCAAAAAAATCTTAAATCTATTGCAATTTTGCCAATTTAGTCCTAAACTTTTTTTTTTTACCAATTCAGTTTTAAACCTTTTACAATTATGCAATTCAATCCACTTGCCAGAGAAGAAGAAAATTTTAAAAAGAGGAAAAATAAAAAATAAGAAATGGAAAATTTCAAATAAAATATTAAAATGTTATGTCGCCGGACAGATTGGCCGAATGATGCCCATATACTTAGTAGGATGCATTGAAATTTCACAAGCCGGGTCATAATAAATAAAAAAAAAACAAACGGGTTATATGAAAAAAAATTAAAAAAATAAAAAGATACCCATATTTTTGGGTAAGCAAAGCATTACTTGGCACCATTTGATTTTAAAAAAAAATGTAATTTATTATAAAAAAAAGTCCTCGTATGCTTAACACGCTCAAGTTTTCCCTCGTGTGGGATCATTGAAGAGGGGCTTGTGATATTATTGATGAGCAAAATGTCCGTCCCTCGATGTTCATTCACTACCTTATCCCAACGTGATTTAAGAGGATCGGTGAGCGATCAACCAGGCGAGAGGGTTCGGGTAATTTGCAGCTCTATCGGCTTCCCTTCTAGATGGTGAACGGTGTGGGAAGGAACCGAATTCCATGTCACATGTCGCGGCAGAAGGAGAGCATCATCGCCGAGCAATACGGGCCGACGCTAACGTCGGTCGGCGTGCTATTTCACCGGCTTGGCCTGCTGTGAACCGGGACGGTTCAATTAGAGCTGAAAAACCACTGGTGCTCTCGGCAGTGACATATCTATGGATTTAAATGGGGGAAACCAAAAATGGAATAGGGAGAAGATGGAGGAATTAATTGATGGAGACGGGATGACATGATCGTGGGCCTCCAAGTCCAAAAGAAATTCAATTGGTCCCCCAATCGCTGCGCTGACGGCCAGATCTTGTCCAAGAAGCCATTTGATCCGACATGAGTTTTAGAGCGCATTTGCTTCACGAAAATACAAAAATTTTATCATTTAAGTATTTTTCAAAATAAATAAATATGAAATATTTTCATCATCCACAAAAATAGTTAGGCATAAATTGTTACTGATAGTGTAAACGCTTTCCCTTGACTGCTTTGTTAATCGTTAAACATAATTTCACAAATTACAACGCAGCAAAGCTCTAATTATATAATCTCTAAACACGATTTGCAAATCCCTTCCTTACATTTTTTTAGAGAGCAACCCTGTGTTCCGTAAATCTCCCATAATTGCCACTAGAAAGCTGAGGCTTTTGTCGAAAAGAAGTTATTCGGGCAACATCCAAGCAATTACCATGATCCAAGCTTTATCACAACAGCAGCAAAATGAGCGTCGATCATTAACAAGCCCTGAATTGAAGAATGTTCCACGTAAATCTCAACTGCGGTTCTTAGCCTTCACTTTGTGCGGAGAACGGTCAAGAAGAGAGCATTGAGTGTTCTCGTATTGTGGTCGCGGTTGGCTATTGAATTGGTGAGAAAGAGGCAAGAACAAGAGACGAAGGCGGCCGTCCAGACTCGAGATGAGACCGCGAGAGGGAGGCGTCGAGTGAAGGTGCAAGTGTTAAGAGGCTCGGGCCATTAGGGCTTTGACCTAAAATGTAAGAAACGTTCTGTAATAATAGGAATTGTTTTAGAAATATTTATATTGGCCAAGTCCATATGGTTCGGTCCACATTTGCAATTGAAAACTGGATCGGTCATCTGAAGTTTCGAATTTTAAGAATTAGGAATCGGCAAACTTGGTCTAGTTCGGTCCGGTTCTTAAGTTGAAACGACACCAGTGCTCACCCCCAAAAAAAATTACGCATCCGTCACCATGGCATTTAGTTAATAGAGGAGTTCTAATCTGGAAAGATGATGATTAAGTAGTTAACATAATCGCAAAGACAATGAAATCGAATGGCTGCGATGAATCGGCAAAAGGCGAGGACCGACCGACACGCGTGACCTCAAATAAGGTTGAGATGGGCCCCACATGGAGAGAGAGAGAGAGAGTGTGTGGTGTATTTTCTTGGGAGTTTCGGTCGGTCCACGCGTGACAGAATTCAAACGAGCGCTCCTGGCCGAGCAGGGAATGAAAGTCGAAACGGGTCCACCCCCCAACCCGCCACTCGGTGGAGCGAACGGTTCGGGTTGCCCCATTAACCAAAAAGGAAAAGAAAGAAAACGGATCCGAGGAGGACACGTCTCCCTCCACTTCCTTCATCGGATAAGGAAAAGAAAAAGAAAAAACCTGCATTTGTTCGAGAACTGCCCATGGGCCACTCCCCCAATCAATCCCATGCTAATTCAAAAAACGTGATCAGCAACCGTGGGCCCTTCACCTGCCCCATGAGTCGTGACATGATCGCGTCAATCCTCCCCCCTTCGGATTCCAGTCTCCATGCAAAGAACCCCCCCAATCCCCTCTCTCTCTCTCATCTCTCATCTCGCTCTTATCTCTCTCTATCCATCTATCTATCTATCTCCTCCACAAATTACGAATTCTCGACACATTATTCTGGCCTTGTGGCCACCGTTCTCTCTCTCTCTCTCTCTCTCTTGCGGGAACTCCTCGGAATCCGAGCCCCAGCGCGCCATGTAGGACTCGTTCACGTGGGCGCGCCACGTCATCGGATGATCCCTGCCTCCTCGGGGCCATCATTCCACCGCATATGATCCGTCCATCTTCACGCTTCCCGAAGGATGGCTTTGAAGGGAAGCCGCATCTCGGCCGCACGATGATTAGATCCACTACACGGTGCCGCGAACATTTATTTCTTTTTCCTAGATGATAATCTGAAAGAAATATATATATGTATGTACGAAAAAGAGTATATTAGAATTTTAAATAAATAAAAAAAAGACGCGCCGAGATGGGCGTCGATCGAAGGACACATCAGGGCGCGTCGAACCAGCTCACGTGGGCGTCACGTGGCTCCTTCGCACCCCTGTGGCTTCAAATCTTCCACGTAGGCTGTCCGCGAATCTTCAGGGTATGACCCACCCCACGTCCGGCCTCCACCTCACTCTTTTCTCGTCCTCAAATTTTTAGAAATATCTCACCTCGACAGGACAAATCTTTTTTGCAATAATGCCCCCCCGAATTTAGCTGTCATCCACCATTTGAAGTCAATTATTTTTTTTTTATTACTTTCTCCCGGCTATGCGAGTCAATTTCTTTCGACAGAATTAGATGAATTATTCGAATGAATTCCCATATGTAATTTTTCAAAAAAAATGATTAATTTTATCTAAAGGAGTGATGAAATATATCCTTCATTTTTACAAATGATATCAGTATTTAATTTTAAAAAAAAAATTTGAAAGTTTTAAATTTTCCGTTAAACAGAAGTAGTCTTAATATACAAAATTTAAGACCTATGCCGTTTACGTTTCCTCTTGAATCGGAGATCTATCACCCCCAGTAAAATTCCGTTTTCTGCGCTGGGTCCAACTCCCACTTTTCACCCCGAAGCAAGGGCGATATTTCCCCTCCCCGTTCGGGAGACACGTGGCAAGAACCCAGCCACTTGGCAGCTTCGTTCCCATTTCGTCAACCAAGTCAAACCTCTGTCCCACGTGGCAAGCAACTAGTGGTTGTAACGGGAGAGACTTGGTGAGCCCCGGTCCACACAATCGAAATTCCCCCTGGGTCGGTAGTTTTGAACGGCGGGGCAAGGGATCCGAGCGACAGGTAAAAGATATTTTCTTTTCTCCCCGCCCCAGAAATGACGAAACTGCCCCCCGCCCAGAAACAGTAGAAGAATCCCCCCGGATTTTAAGTCGATTTTCCGGAATTCGCTGAGGGATTTCACACAAGTTGCGCGCAACTTTCCTCTCTGGCGTCTTCAACCTCGTTTCTTCTGAAATATCATCGCACAGAGACTGAGTCGGGAGCAGGAGCGCGTGAAACCGCGGGAGATGATGATGAAGAAGCGGTGCGAGCTGTGCGATCGGCGAGCGGCAATGCACTGCGAGTCGGACCAGGCGAGCCTGTGCTGGGGCTGCGACGAGAAAGTCCACGGCGCCAACTTCCTGGTGGCGAAGCACGCCAGGGCTCTCCTCTGCCACGTGTGCCAGTCTCCGACTCCGTGGATGGCCTCCGGTCCCAAGCTCGGCCCCACGGTCTCGGTGTGCGAGTGCTGCCGGCGGATCTGCGAGGAGAAGGTGCAGGCTGGATGCCGAGGAGGAGCTCGAGGAGACGTCGTCGGCGACGGTTGTAGCCAGAGTGGCGGCGACGACGAGGCGGAGGATTACGACGACGACGATGTGAATGAGATGCTCGATGACGAAGGCGAAGACGAGGAGGAGGAAGAGGAAGAGGTCGACGATGAGGAGGAAGGGGAAGATGGAGAGAATCAGGTGGTTCCGTGGTCGTGCGATTCGCCGCCTCCGGTAGCTTCTTCTTCGAGCACTGAAGAGGAATCTAGCAGTAGGTCTATTGCGGTCGCAAACGGTGGTCTCTTGGCTGAAACAATTGCCAGCGGTGGATTGAGGATGAAGCGGCCGCGCCAAAGCGAAGATCTCGACTCTGACGTATGCCTCATCTCCGTTCCTGCTTCATTTTCCTCTGTTTTTAGTTACACTTGAGGCACCCGGAAGCTTCAGATATAGTCAAAACATGCGTCGGAAGTAGATCGGATTTCCTGTTCTCCAGCTTTGACGTTTGCAAGGCTCAAACCTGTTCACAGCTTTCTTTACTACACTTTGTTGTTTATCCAATCCAAATACGTCACACCACCTTTAGCTTATTATCTCCAAGATCTGTCTCATCCATCTTTCGGTTCAAAAATTACGGAACCAACATGCTCGATGCATGAAACTTTGGCTAAGTTTTGCGGGAATTTTTTTTTTATCGGATTGCAGATGAAATCGGCTGTGTTTCCTCGGGCTTGAACTCGAGAGCATTAGATAACGAGGAAGCGACCTCTTCCTCGGCCTTGTTACGACCGACGAAGCAGCGAAGAGCGGCTGAGGCGACTCCGATCGCGACGGGCGGTGGACGCGTGGGAGCAGAGTCGCTGGTGAACGCCCTGAAGAGGCTGAGCGCCGCCACCGTGGGCAATGCTGCCGCCACCGTCTCCAGCATCTGCAGGCTGAGCGGATATCATCACCAGAGCCGCTGATTTGATTTGACCCATCCAATCCATCCCAGTCAGTTGACACCTCTCGCTCACAACTCCCTGCTAATTTCTGACCCCACACATAATTACGTTTTGAGAACAGTGGACTCCTTCGTTTGTTGATTTTTTCCCCCCCGGTTTTAGATCATTTCGAAATAGGATCACGGCCACCTCACATTCATCAAGTTTGTTGTCTACCACGTGTTCTTGCTTAGTCCCTCGTCCTCCTACGAAAGCGTTTGCTATGGGTTGTTGCTGCTAGTAATTATCAGCGAAGAAAGTGACGATAAGGTACGAAGTGGGTATTCAACACAACTTAGTGGTGGTGTTGGAGAATTGAAGTGTGATTTGTAGTTTGTTGGTTCTTATTTTTTCCACCTCTTTTACAGAAAGTCAACCTCGTTTGCGGTGTTATCTGCTTGTCCTTTTCCCGTCGTGCTATGAAAGATAAAAATGAAGAAATGCGCAGAACACTGCGATTAATCTTTTGAAATTAGAAGAGGGAACACTTAAGGATTCTCTCATCCGTATGGGTCGAAGACCCACGAAGATTTGCTAGTTTCAGTACTTTCCAAGGTTCGTGCTTGCAAAATTCACAAGAAGATGGTGAAAGTCTGAAAGAGAAAAATTGGAAGAATTCATATCAAAAGCTAGAGAGGGAGGGAGGAAGAGTTCCAACTTCCAACCAACTGCTAGATTATAATATCTTTCAGTTCTTTCTTATGGGCTAAAGAAAAGAATTGAGTCTATGCACGTCGACCTGTCCGAGAGATTCAGATCAAAGTGGGGGTTAGCTGAGCTGGTTCCCTTGAGTTTGTCGATTAAATTATGGTTGTCGTTCTAGATTACAACGAAAGATTATGAATTCTTCTCCAGCAGTCTTGCCCATGAGAAACTTGTGTTCATCTAAACACGTGACTTAGCGAAGGGGGGAAAACAGCAAGGTCATTTCTTATTTATAATTATCTTGAGGGCTTCCTGACCGCCTCGTATTTTTAATCTCAACTCGCCGCTAACTTTTCAGCCACGCATTTGAATCGATTCCTCCCGGGATTTGGTAATCGCGTGGGAGAAAATGAACTCTCTGGGCGGTGGATTTAGTCTCGTTTATCGTCTAATGCGACTTGGGATGAGGCTAACGGGCTCGATTAAAGCTTGTGCTTATCTAGATTTAGCAGTTCTTAATTATAAAGCAAGCGAGTGGGAAGCGCTTTCGCACGGTCCATCAACATCAGACGAAGCAAGCTTTTTTAGATTGTAGTTTGGACGATTTAAAAAAGGGTTGTGTTGAGAAATTAGAACCAAAGAATGTTTTGACTTCGGCAGCGATGGTTCTTGGATGGGACTCCGCAGTAGGAAGTTCACGTTAGTGCGCCACAATCCATTTGATCGGCCGAAATTCATTGTTTGGATGAATTAAGACTCCATTTAGTTTTAGAAAAACATTTTGTAAACCATTTAATTTTTGCGAAACAAATTAACCTAAATCAATAAATCTCTTCTCCCTATTAGCGACGACAAAAATAGTGGGACTAGATTCTTGCTTTCTGTTTTTTTAACGTCGCCATGTTAGCTCCGTTGAGATATAAATTCTTCTCTTGCTGAATTCCGCCAGAGGAGTTAAAACAACGCCATGCGCATTCCTTGGAATTCCCAAAACATTGTCAAAGCTTCTGCTGTGACAAACGTAACCGCTTGACAAGTAAAACAAGAGCTCGAAGTCCTCTGATTCACATCAGGGGTGAGAAAAAAACCACAATCCAACCAAATCGAACTGGACCGTATCCAACTGGCTAATTTTGGATCGTAACTGGCGGGTACGGTTCAGTTTTCGGTTCTAATTTTCCAAAACCGACGACTATCGGTTTGGTTTTCGATTTCGGGTGGGAATCATCCAACCGGCCCAACCGAACTGGTTTTTATATAATATAAATGAGCCAATTATTTTAATGAAACCATCTCTTAAATGCTTAATCCATCTGTCCCAAAAAAAGAGTCTAGACTCGCAAATGAAAAAGACTCTACCCTAATCCAATTCTCTTTGCACTCAATTGCTCTCATTTTACAATTCAATTGCACATTTCTTTCTTTTTCTAGTGCAGTGGGCAAATTGTCACTTAGCCGGTGCCCTTGGATTGCTGAGAAGTTTGATTTACAAGGTAAAAAAAGGAAACGAAAGTTCAAAGTCTACCGTTATATAGCTTTATTGAGTCATATTTGTGGGATTAATATTCGACTTAATTTTTTCATAGAACAAGCGACGTTAGAACCGTAACTAGGATCCAACCAAGAATCGAACCAGATCGACAGTTCGGCTCTCAGGTGGATCCATGAAATAAACGATCGGTTCACAGTTCGCATTTTGCAGAACCGGTCCCTAACAGACGGTTCTCGATTCTAGGGTAGGACTATCCATTCTGTGAACCGATCACCCCTAATTCATATCGCCCATGATATGTTGGTTTGATATGTTGGTTTGAAATATAAATGGATCCAGGAAAGGAAGGGCACATAAGATCGCTAGATGATATGCCGGAGGTGCTCAAAAGTATCAATAATTTTTTTAACACGGCTTCCATCGATGCATGATGGGAGCTTCATCTGTTTCACGATTTTTTCCACCGCATATATTGATTTTAATAATTAATCAAAAAAATTTCATTATCCATAGCGACCTATATTTAAGTATTTGCATGGACAATAATTTTCTTTTCTTTTCTTTTTTGACATTTCATCATTTATGAAGCAATATGGGCGGGTTATCTTTAACAAAATGTATTCTAAATTATTCATTTTTTACAAAACAAATACATACCCGCTCGCTCAGATAATCAGTTAATCGATGTCACCACTTATTAGATCATGCATGTTCGAAATCATTAAGAATTTTTCCAAAACTAGTGGTTCCGAGCGCTCCTGGCATTCCCCAGGTCAAACAGGGAGAGTTCGAAAGTCAATAGAGAGAACAAGCCAGCTACTTATCTCCAAGGATAAACTCCATTCCGCACCCCAAATGGTTTTCTGCACGAGCCAGTCTGAAAATATTTATTCAACGTCTCGGGATCACAGCATCCGCTGCTCATTTGCATCTTAAGGGAGTAGCCCCAAAATTCCGTAACTTCGACAGCCAAAAGTAGATAGAGCTAGTTGGGAAAACAATTATTCTCAGCATAGATATAAGATATGATGTTTGTATCACAGATAGGTCCAACATCCCAACGCCCCACACGACATTATCTTGAACCTCAAAAGCACACTAGTTCTTCATCCAAACCTCCCAAAGTTCAAACACAACACAGGCCAGAAGCGAGTAAACAAAGTCCTACACTGTTTACATGGCAAGATCCATCTTGCTCATTAACTCCCCATCGGTTCAGCTATGCTCTCGTAATTTAGCTATCACATCCCATCGGAGAGAGGTAAAAGAGACATTTTAGCCGCTTGTGAAATCTAAATTGAAGACATGATGAATGATCGTGACCCCTGTATCATTGCATAAAACTAAAAGAGGTCATCGCCCAGCAAAAAATAGTCATGAAGTGAGAGACTACAGCAACCTCTGAGAGAAACAGCAAAACCCAAAACCAGAGAAGGAACTGCAAGTATGACAAAGAAGTAATACCTGCACCTATATCGATCAAGCCTCACTCGTGGTTGATACTAAGCATCTGCAACATTACATGTTAAAAAGTGATGTCAGTCATGAGAATTGGACTACAAGTATCAGTCATGTGGATTGTGGACAGCTGACAAATCTCCAAAGCAGATCCCCATTCGACCAACCAGCAAATCAAGCACTTATCATAATAAATCACGTATGATATTGCTGTACAAATCATGTAAAATTGCTTTGCCAGCAAGATAATCAGGAAATTCTTAACACATATCACCTTCAGAGCCAAAGCACCTACCACTCCTATTTTTGTGGCAAAATAAGTAAAGCCACACCAAACACCAAGAGAGAAACTGTAGTTTCAGGAAAAACCTCAAAGCTGGAGATGAAATTATGTTGCGTGGCAACCAACATAGCAAGTCAAGTATAACCAACCGCCAGTAGACTAATACTGCACATTTATAGAGCCTGCCTACGTACAATTCTGCTCAAATGAAGCTTGGCATGAATAAGAAAAGACCAACATAAACTTTACAGCTGCTAGTATATTAGATGAATATTATGATTCTCCTTGTGAATTCCCTCATGGTATGACTGCAAATGGCACCAAATTACAAGGGAAAACAAATATTACTATTGGTCTATGGAAGCTTCTCAATAAGAGAACCCACTGTAAGTTTAACAGTACATAAGGTTATGTAATTGCGTATATAATACATGGGGTTCATTGTGACTCTGTAGCTGGAACTATCATCCAGATTGGGCAAAAAATGCTCAATTAAGGAAATTCACGATCCGACCTTCACTACTTCTTTAGTAAACATCTCCACTCCTCAAAGGAAACTAGAAATAATTGTAACCAGGACAGATGGTAACAGCAGCACACTGCACCCTCAGGCAGCAAATTACCTTTGCATGACGTATGCTACTCATTGCAGGATGCACGAATGGCAGATATAGTGATCAACAAGTAAATTCTCTTCCTGACTAGCGGGTAATTCTCTTCCTGACTAGCAGGCCCCTTGAATAGCTCTAATAGTGTCTATGAGGTGGACAGCTTAAACACTTTGACAATATAAAGACTATACAATCACTGCAAAACCTAAAAGAAAGCCCATAAGGCTAGAGAGCACGCAGCATATCTAAAAATTCCAAGAAGTCCACACGCAAAAGAAATGTATCAGGTGTGAAAATAGAAGGTTCTAAAGTTTCAAAATAGCTCTTAGGAATTACGAAGCACAAATATACCCAAACTTTTATTGTTTTGCCCCCAGAACATGAAAACTTAGCAGGTCAAATTCCGCAAGATGTGTTTCCAGGAGTAGGTCTTCACATCCTATATGAGCATTGGCAAGCCAAAGACCACATCCCTAAACAAACACAAATCTCCTACGGGTCCACTAATTGGAAGAAACAACATGACTACAGCCAAAGCAAAGGTATAGTATAACCAAGGATGAAATGTCCTAAACCTAAGCATCAAGCGAGATAGCAGGGATGCAAAGGCCTTTCTATTAAAACCTTTGTCGCCAAAAAAGTCACGACAACAAGTTCATAACTGTGTCTGCTCAAAAGGTTCATCAGGGATGCTTAACATCTAACTCAGCCACCAAGGAGATGAAGCTAACCGCAAAGCAAATTTTTCAGTATAATCAAACGAAAAACTCTTAAGAACTCATCAAACGAACAATTCATGAAAGCTAGTAAGGATAAATTGCTAAATGCATATGTCACTCCTGATAGAACAACGGAACTACATCCTAAGGTTCAAGTGGTGACTCTCCTATTCTCCCACCACAAATCAAGCTATCTATATAAACTATTAAAATGCCATCATGTTAGCACTATCATTACATGGTCCTGGACTCAGGGACTACATCCATCTGAAAATCTAAAACCCTAAATGCTCACTTTGGTCCCACAAAGAACAATCCTCTTACTTTTAGCACTGTTAGGCATTGCATCTCTTATTTCCACACAAAGAAGATATGATTTTGAAATCACAGATACACCAATTGCACCTTCGTACATTAAAGAACAGATCAAAAGTCCACTTGCATGGTGCAGAACCTCAACTAACTTTGTCCCTTCAATAACCTCCTGTGAGGAATAGTCTGGAACGCATAGGAAACCACCTATCTAGCGTATGGGGATGGGAATCAGTCTCTCACTTAGTACTACTTTACTAATTTGCATATTACCAGTGCAAAATCATTGACAGCATTGGCAATCAAAGCTAAAGTTCCTATAGCACGCGACCTCGCCTATTGCGATTCATCTTAACCGGAAATATCAGGAAGCAAGAAAATTAGCTTATAACAGTGCAAGGTCAATTATCACAGAAAAGCAACATCGAAAGAGACAGATACAACATTCAGTCGACGTAACACCAAAGTTGCTAGCTGTAATCCTCGAGCTACGCATAATACACGAGCACATCCTCACGCCTATTGCGATTCATCTCAACCGGAAATATCAGTACCATCATCATCGATTAGCACAAGAATGTGGGATTTCTTTTAACCTTTCTGCTTCTGCTCGTCTCTGGCCATACTCAGGGCCACCTCATCCTCCTCCTCGGCGACCTCATTCACCGCGACAATGGGATCGCCCCCATTTCCAACGTCTTTCTCATCGGGATATCTGACAACCACAACGGGACAAACGCAGTGATGCACGCAGTAATCACTCACGCTCCCGAGCTTCCCGTCGCTCCCTCGCCTCGCGGCGCCGAACCCCCTGCTCCCCATGATCACAGCACTCAAGCCCAACCTCTCCACCTCCAAGCACAGCCTCTCCTTCATGTCGTGGTCCTTCACTATGTGGATCTTGTACGGTATCTGGGCGTCCTTCAATGGCCTCGCTAGATCGGCGGCCTTGGCGCTCGTGAAGGCGTCGAAGTCGTCCTGGGATTTCTGGACCTCCTCCGGTTGGTTCTGGTGGTTAGGGTTCGAATTAGGGTTTTGGGGGTGATCGGGGGCGGCGGAGGGGAGGTGGGGGAGGGGGCCCCAGTCGGCGCCGTAGAGGACGGAGGTTGGGCTGACGTGGAGGAGGATGACGGCGTCGCCGGGGCGGAGGTAGTGGACGGAGAGGACGGCGAGGAGCTCTCGTCGGAGAGGTCGACGGCGACGCCGATCTTGCGGTGGGCGCCGGCGGTGGGGGTGGCGGAGGAGTGGTGGTGGCGGGGGGAGGAGGGGTGGTGGATCTTGATGGTGGGGAGCTGGGGGTGGTCGGAGGAGTAGGAGTCCTGGTGGTGGTGGTGGGTTTGATGCTGCATTGTTGAGGAGGCGAAAGGCGGCAGTAGCTTTGGGGGGACGAGACTTTTTCGGTTTCGAGAGTTCGCGATTTGATGAGGGGGGACGGGTCTTTCCTTTTGGTTACTTCTCCTCCTCCTCCTTCTTCTTCTTCCTATTTTATTTAACGAGAGAGGGAGGGAATATGCTTTGACGATTTGACTGGGCCCAAGCCCACGATTTCTTGTGGGTCAAGTCACGAGCTTTGCACCCCCATGCGAGGTCATGCAAAGCATGCCATCGACGCGTGAAAAACAAATCAATCATAAATAATTAGGTTAATATCACAAAAAACACTCAATTTGATATATTTATGATAAATTTATCTCAAATTATTTTTTTAATCATCAAAAAGACTAAACTAATACATTTTTGACAAATTTACCACAAACTAGTACATGGATAACAAATTTACCCTCCGTTAATTTTTATTAAATTTTATCGTCAAATTGCTGATTTGGATGACACGTGACAATTATCGAATATACGCTTTTCAAAATGTTATCCTCTTTTGGCACAGATGTATCAATTTAGGATTTTTTATGATATTAATTCAATTTGCCGAAAAGTCACGAAGGGTAAATCTGTCACATGCGTACTAGTTTGAGGTTTTTGGTGGTCAAAATAATTACTCTAGGGTAAATTTCCACAATTATACCAATTTGAAATTTTTAGTGGTCGAAAAAATAATTTAGGATAAATTTATCGCATGTATACTAATTTGAAGTTTTTTGTGGTAAAAAAAAATAATTTGGGGTAAATTCGTTATAGATGTATCAATTTGGAGTTTTTTGTGGTATTAACTTTAAATAATTTTTTATCGAATTAATATAATCTCAATTAGGATGTGCATCATACGAATCTTTGATTGATCGGCCGCATCCCCCTTCTCTTTGGCTAAAGAGAAAGAGAGTAGAAAATTATAAGCCTCACTTGTGTTCGAAATTTTCCCCCGCATTTTTCTCCGAATGTTATTTCCCGTGTTCTCATCGATTTATCTGTGGAGTCCATTCCCTCTGTCCGTGCAAGAGCTGAAATCCATTTAGCCATTATATTTCTTTACGTGAGATAAGCTTTGTTAGTCTCATCAACACAACACAAGGTCCATGTCGGAACCCTCGACTTGGGGTGAGCATCGGTCTCAAGTTGAATCGGGAAGGAAGCGAATCGAACCGGCTGATCATGAGTAGTTCTCTTGGTCTGGTTCCCGTACCAAGGGTGGAACCAGACTGAACCAAACTTGAGTATTATCTTTGTTTATATATATATATATATATATATATATATATATATTATATATTTGTATTTGGCAAACCTCAATTAAACTTGCATTTTACCTTGTAGAAATAGCTGTTTTATTCCCCTAAAAATAGCTATTTCCTCGAAAGGAATAGAAGAACCAAAGGAAAATGCTTCTAAGGTCACGTTGGTTGGTTCCTGGTTTCACAAATCGGAGAATCCATTCTCGATCTGATTGTAAATTTCAAGGTGATAAACGAACTCCTGAACCGATCATTCTTCCGTTCTTCTCTCATCCGTATCTCCTTTTTTCTCCATGAGCTTGAGTTGCTTCCCTTTTTTTTTACTGGCAATATTAATAAAGTTGGGAAGAATGGAACGAGGAGGTGGACGTGCCGGAGTGGTTATCGGGCATGACTAGAAATCATGTGGGCTCTGCCCGCGCAGGTTCGAATCCTGCCGTCCACGATTTTGTGAATATCGGCACATCTTTTTGGGGGGCTCTCTGCAATTTTTTTTTTTTGTCAAATCTATTCTTGCGCAATCACTTGACCTTGACATTCAAATTTTCCTTTCATAGTTGGACCTGATACACGCGCCTAAGTTTTGGGTACATTGGTTCTTATAGTGATCACCCATGCGAGCAATCGCACCTTATCTATTGTATATAACTATTAAAGAATTATCAACAGCTATTCTTCAAACGTGAAGAAAATTATGTTTTTTTAAAAAGACGTAACCTACTCTCCTCAAAAACAACGACACCCCACTTTGCTCTCCAAATGCGCGTGATTGGAGCGAGAAAACTTTCGGAATTGCAAAAGCGACATATAATCTATGGCTTATATAGTGTATCCCTCATGTGATATATACGTAATGATTAGCGATTCAAGTACTTTTTGAGCTTGTTTTTCTTCCACACGTTTTTTTGTTAGAACAAAGGATTTAGTATCCTTCACTGAGTTATAAGCTCTCATAAACAGAAATAAATACAACACCAATTTCTTTTGGGAAAGAAAGTAATCCAATGACCAATAAAGAAAGAAAAAAAAAACTGAGACTGCGTAAAGGAGAAGGCTTGGGGAAGCAAGCAAAGCAAAGACGCCTCCTTTACTAATCTTCCAAGAACGAGGCTCGAGGTACATACCAACCCTAAAGCCAAAAAGAGAGAGAGAGGACCCAATAGAAAAGGAGCTCGAAGAACAGAAGAAGAAAGCCAAACAAGGCCCTCTGGGTCACAGTACAGGGACACTCCCAGTGCGGATCACCTGCATATTTATGTTTTCTTTGCTCATCAGTCATCACAGATGTGTAAAAGGAGAAGCTTTTCCTGTTCGCTCTGCTACCACTCACTGATCGTTATCTACGCACCAGCGTCGCTATAAGAGAGAGAGAGAGAGAGGGAGAGAGGGTGTTTGTACGCTTGATCTATCTCGGCTTGTATGGCGAGCCAGTTTCTATTAATTCTTGCCCTCGCCCTTGTTTTAAAAGCACTCTGCTGCTGCGAAAGTCTTTTGCCCGACCACCCCCACAAACAGAAAACCAAGATGCTGTTTTCTCTGTTTCAGCGCTAGAACAGGTAGACATACTCCACAACTGCAATCCTCGAACTCCACTCCTCTCTCTCGCCCTGCTGCAGTTGTCGCAGGAGGAGAGAGGGAGAGATGTTAGGGGTCGTTGTCTCAATAAAAGTTTTCCTCTTCTGAGATCCCTCATTGTTTCAAAAGAAGCAGCTTTTTCATTATTACATGTACATCTGTCATAAGCATAGCTCAGGATTGTTGTTCAATAGTGTACCCTAGGGCAACCAATCGTCTCCACGTCCCGCCCCCCGCCCCCCAGTGACCACATGACCACCCCACCCAATACGTCCCCCCCCCCCCCCCCCCCCCCCCCCCCCCCCCCCGCCCGACCCACTCCC
>JAGVVM010004241.1:0-29101 GCA_019149425.1 Psidium friedrichsthalianum
GCTTCGTGTAGTGTCGCTCCATCTTGTTGACATTGAAGAGTTTCATTATCATCTATCTGTGTAATGTTATATTAATTGCTAGTAACAATTTTATTACGATATAACCGTTACAAATGATGGCTCAACCAATAAATTTTTTTATTACTTACCTCAACCTCCCAAATAGCATGCAATCTATGTTGAGCTTGCTATGTAAGTAGTGAATTATCCTCAAGTCCCGGCTGAATGTAATTTCTCTATTCCATGTCTATAAATGGAATGGCGGAACTTCATAAATATCGCATAATTTTTTTGAGACAATTTACCCATAAGAGGTAGAATCGTCATTTAGAAAGGAATGAACGAAAAAGAATAAGTTCTATTCAATTAATTGAAATTCCTATTGTTTTACATTCTTCTGAACATCAATTTTTTTAGAAACTTTTTATGATTATTTTAATTTTTTTTGGATTTTTTGATTTTTCATTTTCTAATAAATTTTTCCATAAATTTTTTCGTCAGACATGTAGATTCAAATCTTATTTCAATAATTTGAAAATAGGATTTAATGCACACAAAATTTTTCTTGAGATATGTATTGACATGCAAAATAGAGATGTCAGTAGCGTAAAAATAAGATATTTTTGGACCAAAATCATCCAAAAACATTACAAAATAATAACGAAAAAGTGACTCAACAGCATTAAAACAATCAAAACATGTTCAAATTAATCTTAACAAGGATATATGCATTACCTAACCCAAAAAGCATGCGTGCGTCAAGACGGTGAAAAAAGATCTTCAACTCCTCAAAATTATCTCCTCTTATCCAGCTTCTCTGCCATGTAAAAAAAAACTTCACGTTACATGTAACGAAATGAAAAATGTAAAAGGCAGAAGAAAACAGATCATAAAGTGAATTGTTATCTAGTTCGATGGTGAGAATATATTGACAGAATAATTGACGGTGGATACAGAGACGTTCGAAATTGACGAGCTGACTTTAAATCTCTTTTTCTCTCTCGATTTTCTCTTGGTTCTCTCTCTTCTTTCTCTCTTTTTCCTCTCTATTCCCTCTCTTCATATTCATAAAAATGGCTGAGTCATTTGGCTCCGTCTTCGAGTGGAGTTTTAATAGAAGCTCGAGGCTTCAAAATCCTTCACATGAAGGATTCAGAAGCTCATGCTTATGAATCTTCATGTGAAGTTTCAGAAGAAAGCTTTTGAAAAGATTATGAAAAGAGGGGGGAGGAGCAGAAAGAAAGGGGGGTTTCAGCAGAAAAGGGAGGGGGAAGCTGCCAGGGAGGCCCCATTCAACAACCTAGCTTCCGAACTGGGATCTGTCCGGAAATAAGACTGCTGGACGAACCCCTAAATCGTAAATAACTCGCCACGGAACCCAAATCAGTAAAATGCAATTTTTTAAACCCCTATTTCGTAAAAAAAAAAAAAACCCACAAATTGAAGGTTTTTAACTACAATGATGGCTTTTGATAAGTAACTGTACACTTAAAGATTTTTTTGTTGCCATCTTGCGGGTTATCACAAATTAAATATTTTTTACCCGCTGAAATTTTCACAGCATGTGAATGTCAGCACATGAATTTATATATGATTTTTTTTCATGCTATTCTGAAATTCTCTAATAATTTGAATTATGATAGCAAAGGGAAAAATATTGCATGTTTTCGATTATTGACAAATAAATAGGCCTTAATTTACTCGTTGCTTAGGATTGTTTCACCTTCACCGAGACCTACATGCTTTATCAAATGAGAAAATTGTCAAAAAAAAGTTTGAAACCTATTGCATTTTTATCAATTAAGTACTAGATTTTTTAATTTTATCAATTTAGTCCTAAATCTTTTAATTTTGTACAAATCCAATCCTAAACCTTTTTTTCATGCTAATTCAGTTCTAAAACTTTTGTGTTTATGCCAGTTCAGTCTTTCCGGCAAACTTTGACCGCCAACACTGACGCGGTAATTTTTAATGATATTTTAATATTTTAATTATTTTTTTCTCTTTTCATTATATTTTTTTTGGGTCTTCTCCATTGTTCAGCCGAGGCTTAAGTTGCAAACCAATAGAGGTGGCTGAAGTTGCAGACCAATAGAGGACATAGTCGACAAGCAACTACTACCGACTCCACAGCCATTGGGCGAGGTTGGCGTCGGCACCACTGGGTGAGACCAACCCATGCCATGGTTGCACGAGCTCAGCCTTGCTATCGCCTTGCCATGGCATCGTTGTTCCGATTCCTTCCTCCTACTCGAACCCACCCTCTCGTCTCATTCCCAAGCTAGCCACCTCTCTCTCTCTCTCTCTCTCTCTCTCTCTCTCTCTCTCTCTCTCTCTCTCTCTCTCTCTCTCGTATGGGTCGCCATGGTGAGCTCGGCCTCACTTAGGGTCTGTTTGGTAACGTTTCTGTTCCAAAAAAGTGTTTCTGATTAAAAACACTTTTTTTTATTCTGTTCTTTTAGAGAATCAGAATGCGTTTGGTAACTGCATAAAATTTCTGTTCCTGGAACAGAAACGTGTTTGGTAACTGCACAAAATTTCTGTTCCCAATTTGTCATTTAAATAAAATAATTACATAATCACATTTAATGACAAAGAAAAGGAAAAATAATTAAATCAAATAGTGATTATGGAGCAAACGAAAGGGAAAAAAAAGCCTAGAAGGAACCATAGAATTTGCCCTGATAAAGCCTTCAAAGCGCTATAATAAAGCTTGAATAAATAGATCTACAAAGGAAATATATTAATAAAAACCTTTCTCATCACGAAACAAATTATACATAAATTTGCATGTTCCTCACTAACAACCAAAACAAGCATACCAATACTTATATGATGTAATAATTGCATACAATTCTTTCTTGCCTTTCTTTCTTGTTCAACCTAAAGGCATCGAGAAAAAGGAGAATGTTTTTCAAAAAATACATCTCTCGGCACCAAAAAATGTGACGCCAGTGCCCATATGTTCAAAGCATCAATGTTTTGCTTGCTATAATAAACATAAATGTTCCAAACTACTTAAAAAACAAGATTACAAAGGTCGAAAACACAAAGTCAAGGAATTTGAGGCATATTATTATCCCTTGCCATTTGATTTGCAATATTTTTCCTAAGCATATTTATCTCAGCGGCCTCCTCATGCGATATATCATCTGCAACCTCTTCTTGTATAGGTCCACATGGGTACTCCGGATCTCCATATCGCGAAAAATTTTTGTCCATCTTATCTTGATCACGAATGTAATTATGAAGAGCACAACAAGCGATGACAATAAATGCTTGCTTTCGAATGGTAAATGGAGGCATATTTCTCAAAATGGAAAAGCGATTCTTTAATGCCCCAAATGACCTTTCAATGACATTCCTTAATGAAGAATGCTTATGGTTGAATAGTTCTCTTGCTGATCTAGGTCTTCTCCCTCTACCCCTATAATCGTTCAAATGATATCGTTCACCTCTAAATGGAGTTAAAAATCCTGGAAGTGCTGCATAACCAGAATCTACCACGTAGTATTTGCCTACAAGAAGTTACATATACATTTGTTATGATAAGCAAATATAATACAATCATAAAGAAAATTATGAGATTATAGACAAAGCAAGTACCTAGTGGTGGTCGAGGAAATTGCAGTCGAGGAGTCTCTAGTGCTGCCGACAGGACTCGACAATCATTGGCAGATCCTTCCCACCCAGCATACACGAAAGTAAATTTCATATCAAATGAACAAGCGCACAACACATTCTGGGTGGTAGTCCCTTTCCTGCCTCTATATGGGATTTGCTTCAACACAGGGACGGAAGCATTAATGTGGGTGCCATCAATAGCACCTATGCAGCCCTGTAATTTCATGAAGTCTACTATTATACAAGATTATCAGCTACATGTATTTGATGATGTAAGAATGTTATGAAAATCATACCTTAAAGTAACGTTTATGGTTACGATCCATAAGAATCTCCTCTGGGACAACATCAAAGGAAGGTGGTCTGATATTCTCTTTTGATAGTTTGATAAATGCCTTCAATACAATAGTGAAATACTTGCTGACTGTTTCTCCTGAACGTTGGAATCTCTCACATAACTCTCTAGTAGAGTTACCATGACTAACCAAAGATAAGAAAATCCCAACTTGTTCATCTACCCTAACATACCGACTATCTTTCAACCAACCTCTTGCCCTCATTAAATCACATAAGTTTAAAAAAACATGTCTTTCCAACCTAAAGGCTTCATATATTCTATCCGAATGTCCACAAAGAAGCTCCCTTATCCATTCGGGTCCTGACAATTGACTATCCCTAATAGGTTCTTTTGTATGCACGGACATGTCAATCGTAACAATGCACAACCACATCATTATTATGTCAATATCAAAGTCATCCAAGTAATGCCCAACTGGTGTTACCTCCTCATTTGACACACTATTTTGCCCCGATTCCATAGTACCTATGCCATCACACAAATACAAAAACATTAATATCGATAACTGAAAAAAAAAATCAATAACAGTAGATAACATAAGTTGTAGAGTAAAAGCAAACCATATATAGAAATTACACGGTACCCATCATAATCATGCCACCACATAAATAAAGGAGTCTCAACATGAATATCCTTGAAAACCAAATAACATCATAACATAAGTCATAAAGCAACATAAAATCACATGAAATCCCAAGTACATTTCCCAAAATCTACTAAAGACGTCGAAGAATTCCATTTCTCATTTCAGTTGGAGTTTGGATGAAACCCTCTCTCCAAGTGGCACTAGCGCATGCACGTTCCAATGCTTTGTGGTAAAGATCCTCCTCTAAATCAGGTATGCTAAGAAGGATCTTAATCACGGCAGATACGGAAAAGGGATCTTCAGGTGCTGATGTGACTTGTGAGGTGGCAGCAGAGTCACTCTGTTGACTTGCCCTAGATTTCATCATCTCTTGTAAGACTTTGCAGGTACTAGCAACATCAAATGCGTTACTCTTTCTTCTTCTCTTGGTATTTGGAGTCCTATCCAAGTTGTGTTGTCCACTTGTAAAGACTCCCTCATCAATTTGGTGTTCACTTAAGTCCTTTGGATCACCATCTGCATTGTCACCACCATTGTCACCTTCCTCTGACTCCAAATCGTCGATAGTTCCTACTGCTTGCTCCCCAGTTGCATATGTGTCACCAAATACAATAGACAGCTCGGAATAATAAGGAAAACCATCTTTCTTGAATTTTGCCCACTCAAGATTACCCTGCAATTTTCACAATAATGACATACGTGAGGACCATAAGCAAACTACTTAAACATACATACATAATGATCTCAAAATGATCAAAAGTTAAATGATACCTTGATGTGATCTTCCCATATACTTGGATCATCGACAACAACTGTTTTGTTAACATTATCCCAGCCAAATCCGGATTGTGAAAGAAGCTTCTTAAAACTACCATATTGACTTCTCAGTTTGTTCATCTTGTTCCTCAGTTGTGATTGCTTATATCCGAGTCCTGACCGACTATTGAATTCAGTCCGTATAGTATTCCACCCTGCTTTGTTGAAAGTACAAGAGGTACGGTTTCCCTTTTTGACCTCTTCTACCATCAAACTTACAAAGAGGTTTGTGGAAGTATTGGACCACTTTGCATTGGATGCCTCTATCTGAGATGCCATTTGCTACCACACGCAACCATAATATAGTCATAACACTTGCTTTGAAAAACAATCCACATACCATAGAGAGAGGTACCCATAGAGAGAGGTACACTTGCTTCAAGACTACAAGTATAAATAGTTGGTAAATTGAAAAAATACAAATTGGATGAAGACTTTCAAAAAATCAAAAAAAGAACAAAAAGTGGGGGGTCCAACCAATTTCCAGCAAAAATTTCAGAAAGAAATAAACTAAAAAAAATTAACCCTGAAAATTTAGTGGTGGTTAAAAGAATATTAGGGCTTAAACTGATCATCACCATTACAAATCAAACTATAATACCTGAACCCAAGTTTGCAGACTAAACTGGTTTTTTTAGACTTAAACAGGATAAAGGAATAATGGCTTTGGTAGCTTTCTAGAAAGCAACCTAACGGGTCAAAAAAGAATGAAAAGGAAAAGAGTTCAAAAGCAACCCTCAGACAACTTTTAAAGATCATAATCAAGGACTTTGTACTGATTTTTCGAAAGGGAAAAAAAAATACCCAACAGCCATGGTTGGATTTTAATCCACAAGTACGATATGTTCATCGAAAATATGAAGTAGAATGAGACAAAGAAAGCTACAGGAAAAATAGAACATACATCTCTTGCTTACGTTAATCCTGTAGCCCCCATATAGTGCTCACAAATCTGAACGAGTGAAAGGCATCTAATAAAACAATCGAAGTCAACATACACTTGACCATATAATCAACAATCAGTATGTATTCCACCGAAGTTGCACGAAAACTAGTCAGACAAGGGAATACCATCAATTTCCTTTTTCACCCAAATAAGACGGAACAAATCAAAGATACAAACCCTTCAAGGAGGAAAATCCCATTTCAGTCAAAGAACATTTTTCCAGACATAACGAAGAAGAACATGATCATCAGATGGTTATTGGACTGTTATTGAGCATCACATATACGCCAATTGAAGTCAACATATACGCGCCACCACACATAGAGACTTCCATAATAATAATAAAAAATTAAAACCAGACTTCCACAGCAATTGTGTTTAGTTTTGCGAGCAGCAGACCAAAAAAAAACCCAGAAATCACAGACCCGACACTCCCATCATCTTTCCCCTCTTCTTCGAGACAGATCCAAGATCGACGAGGGCGACCCTCGCCCAGATCTGCGAGGTCGACCCTCAATCGAGGTCGATGAAGCATTCTCGCCCAAATCAGCAGCCGTAAACGAGATGGAAAAGTGCGATGAGACATGAGAAAAGTGGACGATGAGACGAAACTTACCAGAGTAGTGCGGCGAGGACGACGGTTGCGGAGCTCGTGGGTCACGGGAAGCGGTGGACGAGTGACGAGTTCTTTCGTTTTTAGGTTATCAATGAAAAGTGTGAAGTAGAGTGAGAAGATGTCGTGAGTAGATGAGAAGTTTGTCAATAAAAAGTGTTCCCAAAAAGTGTTCTTTTCTTAAGAAACAACTTTTTTTGTTTTTGATTTTTGTTCCAAAAGTGTTTCCGGGAGCAGAATCAGAAACAAAATTTTTTGTGTTACCAAACATGTTTCTGTTCCCAAAGTGTTCCCGGGAACAGAAACAGAGGAACAGAAACGTTACCAAACAAACCCTAGTGACTGTGGTGCCAGCACCAGTGGCCCTTCGACTATGTCCTCCGCTAGTCTGCAACTTCAGCCATGGTTGATTGAAGGAGAAGACCCAAAAGAAAAAGAAAAAACAAGGAAGAGAGAGAGAGAGAGAGAGAGGAGAGAGAGAGAGAAGAGAGAGAGAGAGAGAGAGAGAGAGAGAGAGAGAGAGAGAGAGAGAGAGGAGAGAGAGAGAAAATCAAAAATAAATATTAAAATATTATTAAAAATCACTACATCAATGACCGTCAATATTGGCTAGTCAAAATTGTCGAATGGACTAAATTAGGACTAAATTAGTACAAATGCGAAACGTTATGACTAAATTGACATAAATGCAAAAATTTTAGAATTGAATTGATATAAAAAAAAGGTTTAAGATTGAATTGACACAAAATTAAAAGGTTTAGGATTTAAATTGGCAAAAACACAATAAGTTATGAATTTTTGCAATTTTCCCTTTATGAAACCAGTCTGTGACATTACCGAACTAATTGATTGTGCGATGAAAGCACGGCGAGGAACAAAGAGGAGAATACAAAATGTAGATGATGAGCGATCTACCTCCATAAGCAGGTACTACAAGGGATTAATAATGGGCAAGGTTTAGGCTCTGTATATTTAGTAAAATATCAATAATTTGAAAATGTTTTTTTAACCATCTCTTGTATCAAGTGAAACAATGAGTTAATAAAAAATATTTTAATATCGATAAAAATTATATAAATAAATTCTTGAATAGTAAAATATTTTTCATTTATTGATTTTTGTAAGTGACATAAATAGTCATTTTTTTAGAAATATTTTAAAATTATTCATTTTTATTTTAAATTATTTATTTTTTGCGAAATGAATGGTCACGATTCGACTCAACCCATTCTCAAATGTCTAAAATCACCATTTGAAATTTCAGCCTTGGCGGAACAGGTGAATGTTTACGTAATCTCCGTGCAAGTAATTTACGAGTTCTTACTATCAATTGAAAGAAAATATGGTGTCCAAATTCCACCTCAGGCGCCCACGTTAAATGAGTAGTCAAATAAGCCAACTAGGTAGTGTTATTACCAAGCTTTTCTCATTACAGTCAGCCTAATTCCAATGAAAAAAACCCAACTTTATGTTCATTCCAAATCTGCATCAAACTTTTTTTTTTAATCTCAGAAGAAACCTCAAACTTTATGTTCCATTTAAATTTGCCCTGACTTTTTTTTTTAATCTCAAAAGAAACCTCCAACTTTAAATCTAGTCCCAACTATGACACAGATTTTGTTTCTCAAATCTACACCCATAATCCGTTCCCAAGTTGACATTCCATTTTTATGTCAATCTACATTAGCAAAGTAATGGGGTGATAGGTACGAATCTATGTGGCATTTTTACATCGACAACAAATCCAACTCAATAAATATTATTGAAATTTTTCAAAATGAAATCATTCTAAGATATGAAAATTATGGATGGCTAATGACGATGTTCGGACGACGACCAATGGGGACAAATTTGAGATTAGAATTAAAATTGGAATTTTTCCTACAAAGAAGAAGTTTGGGATAGAATTGCAATTTGGAATGGGGCCTGAAGTTTGGGATTTTTTATGAGAAAAATTTAAAGTAGATTTGAGACTCAACCTAAAATTAGGTTGAGTCTCAAATCTACTTTAAATTTTTCTCATAAAAATCCCAAACTTCAGGCCCCATTCCAAATTGCAATTCATCCCAAACTTCTTCTTGTAGGAAAAATTCCCAATTTAATTCTAATCTCAAATTTGTCCCCATTGGTCGTCCGTCCGAACATCGTCATTAGCCATCCATAATTTTCATATCTTAGAATGATATTCATTTTGAAAAAATTTCAATAATATTATTGAGTTGGATTTGTTGTCGATGTAAAAATGCCACATAGATTCGTACCTATCACCCCATACTTTGCTAATGTAGATTGACATAAAAATGGAATGTCAACTTGGGAACGGAGTATGGGTGTAGATTTGAGAAAACAAAATCTGTGTCATAGTTGGGACTAGATTTAAAGTTGGAGGTTTCTTTTGAGATTAAAAAAAAGTCAGGGCAAATTTAAAATGGAACATAAAGTTGAGGTTTCTTCTGAGATTAAAAAAAAAAAAGTTGATGCAGATTTGGAATGAACATAAAGTTGGGTTTTTTTCTTATTGGAATTAGGCTGACTGTAATGAGAAAAGCTTGGGTAATAAACACTACCTAGTTGGCTTATTTGACTACTCAATTAAACGTGGGCGCCTGAGGTGGAAGTTGGACACCCTATTTTCTTTCAATTGATAGTAAGAACTCGTAAAGTACTGCACGGAGATTACGTAAACATTCACCTGTTCCGGCAAGGGCTGAAATTTCAAATGGTGATTTAGACATTGAGAATGGGTTGAGTCGAATCGTGACCATTCATTTCGCAAAAAATAAATAATTTAAAATTAAAAATGAATAATTTAAAAATATTTCTAAAAAAATGACTATTTATGTCACTTACAAAAATCAATAAATGAAAAATATTTTACTATTCAAGAATTATTTATATAAATTTTTATCGATATTAAAAATATTTTTATTAACTCATTGTTTCACTTGATACAAGAGATGGTTAAAAAAACATTTTCAAATATTGATATTTTACTAAATATACAGAGCCTAAAACCTTGCCCATTATTAAATCCCTTGCTAGTACTGCTTATGGAGGTAGATCGCTCATCATCTACATTTTGTATTCTCCCTTTGTTCTCGCCGTGCTTTCATCGCACAATCAATTAGTTCGGTAATGTCACAGACTTGTTTCATAAAGGGAAAATTGCCAAAAAAATTCATAACTTATTGTGTTTTTGCCAATTTAATCCTAAACCTTTTAATTTTGTGTCAATTCAATCTTAAACCTTTTTTATATCAATCAATTCTAAAATTTTGCATTTATGTCAATTTAGTCATAAACGTTCGCATTTGTACTAATTTAGTTCTAATTAGTCCATCGACAAATTTGACTAGCCAATATTGACGTGTCAGTGATGTAGTGATTTTTAATAATATTTAATATTTATTTTTGATTTTCTCTCTCTCTCTCTCTCTCTCTCTCTCTCTCTCTCTCTCTCTCTCTCCTCTCTCTCTCTCTCTCTCTCTCTCTCTCTCTCTCTCTCTCTCTCTCTCTTCCTTGTTTCCTTTTCTTTTGGGTCTTCTCCTTCAATCAACCATGCTGAAGTTGCAACTAGCGGAGGACATAGTCGAAGGGCCACTGGTGCTGCACCACAGTCACTAAGGGTTTGTTGGTAACGTTTCTGTTCCTCTGTTTCTGTTCCGGGAACACTTGGGAACAGAAACATGTTGGTAACACAAAAAATTTGATTCTGATTCTGCTCCCGGAAACACTTTTGGAACAAAAATCAGAAACAAAAAAAGTTGTTTCTTAAGAAAAGAACACTTTTTGGGAACACTTTTTATGACAAACTTCTCATTACTCACGACATCTTCTCACTCTACTTCACACTTTTCATTGATAACCTAAAAACGAAAGAACTCGTCACTCGTCCACCGCTTCCCGTGACCCACGAGCTCCGCAACCGTCGTCCTCGCCGTACTACTCTGGTAAGTTTCGTCTCATCGTCCACTTTTCTCATGTCTCATCGCACTTTTCATCTCGTTTACGGCTGCTGATTTGGGCGAGAATGCTTCATCGACCTCGATTGAGGGTCGACCTCGCAGATCTGGGCGAGGGTCGCCCTCGTCGATCTTGATCTGTCTCGAAGAAGAGGGGAAAGATGAGGGGAGTGTCGGGTCTGTGATTTCTGGGTTTTTTTTTTAGTCTGCTGCTCGCAAAACTGAACACAAATTGCTGTGGAAGTCTGGTTTTAATTTTTTTATTATTATATGGAAGTCTCTATGTGTGGTGGCGCGTATATGTTGACTTCAATTGGTGAGTATAATTGATGCTCAATAACAGTCCAATAACAATCTGATGATCATGTTCTCTTCGTTATGTCACTGAAAAATGTTCTTCCACGAAATGGATTTTCCTCCTGAAGGGTTTGTTTCTTTGATTTGTTCCGTCTTATTTGTGTGAAAAAAGGAAATTGAGGTATCCTTTGTCTGACTAGTTTTCGTGCAACTTCGGTGGAGATACATACTGATTGTTGATTATATGGGGCAAGTGTATGTTGACTTCGATTGTTTATTAGATGCCTTTCACTCGTTCAGATTGGTGAGCACTATATGGGGGCTACAGGATTAACGTAAGCAAGAGATGTATGTTCTATTTTTCCTGTAGCTTTCTTTGTACTCATTCTACTTCATATTTTCGATGAACATATCGTACTTCTGGATTAAAATCCAACCATGGCTGTTGGGTATTTTTTTTTTCCCTTTTGAAAAATCAGTACAAAGTCCTTGATTATGATCTTTAAAAGTTTGTCTGAGGGTTGCTTTTGAACTCTTTTCCTTTTCATTCTTTTTTGACCCGTTGCTTTCTAGAAAGCTACCAAAGACATTATTCCTTTATCCTGTTTAAGTCTAAAAAAACCAGTTTAGTCTGCAAACTTGGGTTCAGGTATTATAGTTTGATTTGTAATGGTGATGATCAGTTTAAGCCCTAATATTCTTTTAACCACCACTAAATTTTCAGGGTAATGAATTTTTTTAGTTTATTTCTTTCTGAAATTTTTGCTGGAAATTGGTTGGACCCCCCACTTTTTGTTCTTTTTTTGATTTTTTGAAAGTCTTCATCCAATTTGTATTTTTTCAATTTACCAACTATTTATACTTGTAGTCTTGAAGCAAGTGTACCTCTCTCTATGGGTACCTCTCTCTATGGTATGTGGATTGTTTTTCAAAGCAAGTGTTATGACTATATTATGGTTGCGTGTGGTAGCAAATGGCATCTCAGATAGAGGCATCCAATGCAAAGTGGTCCAATACTTCCACAAACCTCTTTGTAAGTTTGATGGTAGAAGAGGTCAAAAAGGGAAACCGTACCTCTTGTACTTTCAACAAAGCAGGGTGGAATACTATACGGACTGAATTCAATAGTCGGTCAGGATTCGGATATAAGCAATCACAACTGAGGAACAAGATGAACAAACTGAGAAGTCAATATGGTAGTTTTAAGAAGCTTCTTTCACAATCCGGATTTGGCTGGGATAATGTTAACAAAACAGTTGTTGTCGATGATCCAAGTATATGGGAAGATCACATCAAGGTATCATTTAACTTTTGATCATTTTGAGATCATTATGTATGTATGTTTTAAGTAGTTTGCTTATGGTCCTCACGTATGTCATTACTGTGAAAATTGCAGGGTAATCTTGAGTGGGCAAAATTCAAGAAAGATGGTTTTCCTTATTATTCCGAGCTGTCTATTGTATTTGGTGACACATATGCAACTGGGGAGCAAGCAGTAGGAACTATCGACGATTTGGAGTCGGAGGAAGGTGACAATGGTGGTGACAATGCAGATGGTGATCCAAAGGACTTAAGTGAACACCAAATTGATGAGGGAGTCTTTACAAGTGGACAACACAACTTGGATAGGACTCCAAATACCAAGAGAAGAAGAAAGAGTAACACATTTGATGTTGCTAGTACCTGCAAAGTCTTACAAGAGATGATGAAATCTAGGGCAAGTCAATAGAGTGATTCTGCTGCCACCTCACAAGTCACATCAGCACCTGAAGATCCCTTTTCCGTATCTGCCGTGATTAAGATCCTTCTTAGCATACCTGATTTAGAGGAGGATCTTTACCACAAAGCATTGGAACGTGCATGCGCTAGTGCCACTTGGAGAGAGGGTTTCATCCAAACTCCAACTAAATGAGAAATGGAATTCTTCGACGTCTTTAGTAGATGTTGGGAAATGTACTTGGGATTTCATGTGATTTTATGTTGCTTTATGACTTATGTTATGATGTTATTTGGTTTTCGAGGATATTCATGTTGAGACTCCTTTATTTATGTGGTGGCATGATTATGATGGGTGCCGTGTAATTTCTATATATGGTTTGCTTTTACTCTAGAACTTATGTTATCTACTGTTATTGATTTTTTTTCAGTTATCGATATTAATGTTCTTGTATTTGTGTGATGGCATAGGTACTATGGAATTGGGGCAAAATAGTGTGTCAAATGAGGAGGTAACACCAGTTGGGCATTACTTGGATGACTTTGATATTGACATAATAATGATGTGGTTGTGCATTGTTACGATTGACATGTCTGTGCATACAAAAGAACCTATTAGGGATAGTCAATTGTCAGGACCCGAATGGATAAGGGAGCTTCTTTGTGGACATTCGGATAGAATATATGAAGCCTTTAGGTTTGAAAGACATGTTTTTTTAAACTTATGTGATTTAATGAGGGCAAGAGGTTGGTTGAAAGATAGTCGGTATGTTAAGGTAGATGAACAAGTTGGGATTTTCTTATCTTTGGTTAGTCATGGTAACTCTACTAGAGAGTTATGTGAGAGATTCCAACGTTCAGGAGAAACAGTCAGCAAGTATTTCACTATTGTATTGAAGGCATTTATCAAACTATCAAAAGAGAATATCAGACCACCTTCCTTTGATGTTGTCCCAGAGGAGATTTTTATGGATCGTAACCATAAACGTTACTTTAAGGTATGATTTTCATAACATTCTTACATCATCAAATACATGTAGCTGATAATCTTGTATAATAGTAGACTTTCATGAAATTACAGGGCTGCATAGGTGCTATTGATGGCACCCGCATTAATGCTTCCGTCCCTATGTTGAAGCAAATCCCATATAGAGGCAGGAAAGGGACTACCACCCAGAATGTGTTGTGCGTTTGTTCATTTGATATGAAATTTACTTTCGTGTATGCTGGGTGGGAAGGATCTGCCAATGATTGTCGAGTCCTGTCGGCAGCACTAGAGACTCCTCGACTGCAATTTCCTCGACCACCACAAGGTACTTGCTTTGTCTATAATCTCATAATTTTCTTTATGATTGTATTATATTTGCTTATTATAACAAATGTATATGTAACTTCTTGTAGGCAAATACTACGTGGTAGATTCTGGTTATGCAGCACTTCCAGGATTTTTAACTCCATTTAGAGGTGAACGATATCATTTGAACGATTATAGGGGTAGAGAGAGAAGACCTAGATCAGCAAGAGAACTATTCAACCATAAGCATTCTTCATTAAGGAATGTCATTGAAAGGTCATTTGGGGCATTAAAGAATCGCTTTTCCATTTTGAGAAATATGCCTCCATTTACCATTCGAAAGCAAGCATTTATTGTCATCGCTTGTTGTGCTCTTCATAATTACATTCGTGATCAAGATAAGATGGAAAAAAAAATTTCGCGATATGGAGATCTGGAGTACCCATGTGGACCTATACAAGAAGAGGTTGCAGATGATATATCGCATGAGGAGGCCGCTGAGATAAATATGCTTAGGAAAAATATTGCAAATCAAATGGCAAGGGATAATAATATGCCTCAAATTCCTTGACTTTGTGTTTTCGACCTTTGTAATCTTGTTTTTTAAGTAGTTTGGAACATTTATGTTTATTATAGCAAGCAAAACATTGATGCTTTGAACATATGGGCACTGGCGTCACATTTTTTGGTGCCGAGAGATGTATTTTTTGAAAAAACATTCTCCTTTTTCTCGATGCCTTTAGGTTGAACCAGAAAGAAAGGCAAGAAAGAATTGTATGCAATTATTACATCATATAAGTATTGGTATGCTTGTTTTGGTTGTTAGTGAGGAACATGCAAATTTATGTATAATTTGTTTCGTGATGAGAAAGGTTTTTATTAATATATTTCCTTTGTAGATCTATTTATTCAAGCTTTATTATAGCGCTTTGAAGGCTTTATCAGGGCAAATTCTATGGTTCCTTCTAGGCTTTTTTTTCCCTTTCGTTTGCTCCATAATCACTATTTGATTTAATTATTTTTCCTTTTCTTTGTCATTAAATGTGATTATGTAATTATTTTATTTAAATGACAAATTGGGAACAGAAATTTTGTGCAGTTACCAAACACGTTTCTGTTCCAGGAACAGAAATTTTATGCAGTTACCAAACGCATTCTGATTCTCTAAAAGAACAGAATAAAAAAAAGTGTTTTTAATCAGAAACACTTTTTTGGAACAGAAACGTTACCAAACAGACCCTAAGTGAGGCCGAGCTCACCATGGCGACCCATACGAGAGAGAGAGAGAGAGAGAGAGAGAGAGAGAGAGAGAGAGAGAGAGAGAGAGAGAGAGAGAGAGAGAGGTGGCTAGCTTGGGAATGAGACGAGAGGGTGGGTTCGAGTAGGAGGAAGGAATCGGAACAACGATGCCATGGCAAGGCGATAGCAAGGTTGAGCTCGTGCAACCATGGCATGGGTTGGTCTCACCCAGTGGTGCCGACGCCAACCTCGCCCAATGGCTGTGGAGTCGGTAGTAGTTGCTTGTCGACTATGTCCTCTATTGGTCTGCAACTTCAGCCACCTCTATTGGTTTGCAACTTAAGCCTCGGCTGAACAATGGAGAAGACCAAAAAAAAAATATAATGAAAAGAGAAAAAAATAATTAAAATATTAAAATATCATTAAAAATTACCGCGTCAGTGTTGGCGGTCAAAGTTTGCCGGAAAGACTGAACTGGCATAAACACAAAAGTTTTAGAACTGAATTAGCATGAAAAAAAGGTTTAGGATTGGATTTGTACAAAATTAAAAGATTTAGGACTAAATTGATAAAATTAAAAAATCTAGTACTTAATTGATAAAAATGCAATAGGTTTCAAACTTTTTTTTGACAATTTTCTCATTTGATAAAGCATGTAGGTCTCGGTGAAGGTGAAACAATCCTAAGCAACGAGTAAATTAAGGCCTATTTATTTGTCAATAATCGAAAACATGCAATATTTTTCCCTTTGCTATCATAATTCAAATTATTAGAGAATTTCAGAATAGCATGAAAAAAAAATCATATATAAATTCATGTGCTGACATTCACATGCTGTGAAAATTTCAGCGGGTAAAAAATATTTAATTTGTGATAACCCGCAAGATGGCAACAAAAAAATCTTTAAGTGTACAGTTACTTATCAAAAGCCATCATTGTAGTTAAAAACCTTCAATTTGCGGGGTTTTTTTTTTTTTTTACGAAATAGGGGTTTAAAAAATTGCATTTTACTGATTTGGGTTCCGTGGCGAGTTATTTACGATTTAGGGGTTCGTCCAGCAGTCTTATTTCCGGACAGATCCCAGTTCGGAAGCTAGGTTGTTGAATGGGGCCTCCCTGGCAGCTTCCCCCTCCCTTTTCTGCTGAAACCCCCCTTTCTTTCTGCTCCTCCCCCCTCTTTTCATAATCTTTTCAAAAGCTTTCTTCTGAAACTTCACATGAAGATTCATAAGCATGAGCTTCTGAATCCTTCATGTGAAGGATTTTGAAGCCTCGAGCTTCTATTAAAACTCCACTCGAAGACGGAGCCAAATGACTCAGCCATTTTTATGAATATGAAGAGAGGGAATAGAGAGGAAAAAGAGAGAAAGAAGAGAGAGAACCGAGAGAAAATCGAGAGAGAAAAAAGAGATTTAAAGTCAGCTCGTCAATTTCGAACGTCTCTGTATCCACCGTCAATTATTCTGTCAATATATTCTCACCATCGAACTAGATAACAATTCACTTTATGATCTGTTTTCTTCTGCCTTTTACATTTTTCATTTCGTTACATGTAACGTGAAGTTTTTTTTTACATGGCAGAGAAGCTGGATAAGAGGAGATAATTTTGAGGAGTTGAAGATCTTTTTTCACCGTCTTGACGCACGCATGCTTTTTGGGTTAAGGTAATGCATATATCCTTGTTAAGATTAATCTGAACATGTTTTGATTGTTTTAATGCTGTTGAGTCACTTTTTCGTTATTATTTTGTAATGTTTTTGGTCCAAAAAATATCTTATTTTTACGCTACTGACATCTCTATTTTGCATGTCAATACATATCTCAAGAAAAATTTTGTGTGCATTAAATCCTATTTTCAAATTATTGAAATAAGATTTGAATCTACATGTCTGACGAAAAAATTTATGGAAAAATTTATTAGAAAATGAAAAATCAAAAAATCCAAAAAAAATTAAAATAATCATAAAAAGTTTCTAAAAAAATTGATGTTCAGAAGAATGTAAAACAATAGGAATTTCAATTAATTGAATAGAACTTATTCTTTTTCGTTCATTCCTTTCTAAATGACGATTCTACCTCTTATGGGTAAATTGTCTCAAAAAAATTATGCGATATTTATGAAGTTCCGCCATTCCATTTATAGACATGGAATAGAGAAATTACATTCAGCCGGGACTTGAGGATAATTCACTACTTACATAGCAAGCTCAACATAGATTGCATGCTATTTGGGAGGTTGAGGTAAGTAATAAAAAAATTTATTGGTTGAGCCATCATTTGTAACGGTTATATCGTAATAAAATTGTTACTAGCAATTAATGTAACATTACACAGATAGATGATAATGAAACTCTTCAATGTCAACAAGATGGAGCGACACTACACGAAGCTGAACTTGATCATCGCATAGAACCGTATATTTGAGTTTCGGGATTTTACGGAATTTGAAAAATGGGATTTTGACCAGTTGATTACCATTTGATTACAGTTTTGGTTGAGCGATGGAGTGCCCGAGACTCACATTTTCCATATGCCAGAAGGTGAATGCATCATCACACTACAGGATATCAAGGTTCTTACAGGGCTTTTTATTAATGGAAATGCAGTTACTTGCCCCACTAATAGAAAATTGGGTGATGTTTGTGAGAATCTACTTAGTCACCGGCCCCTACCCAGTCAAATACGTGATTCGATGGTAAAGATAACCTGGTTGAGAAAGAAATTTTTGACAATGCCGATGAGGTTACTATAATACAACATGCAAGAGCATTCATTTCATAATTGGCTGGAGGATCTATATTTTCTAATAAATCGGATGCTAAGGTAAGCGTAATTTTTCTTTCATTACTAGAGAACCTTAGGGATCGTACACCGTATATTTGGGGTTCAGAAGCGCTTGCATGATTGTATCGGGAGTTATGCAATACCACAAATCCATCAGCGCAATAAATCAGTGGTGCCCTATATGTATTGCATATTTAGGCATGGGATCGATTCAGTTGTGTGTCATCATCCATTAGAAATAGTGATCTTTTACTAGATGCACCTCTTGGTAGTCGGTATGTGATATATTTATTTTTTTAGTTCGTGAGTGATAAAATTTTTTCAGTCCGTATAACATATGTAATTATTTTTTTTTTGTAGCTGGAATCAACCCCTACAAATAACTAGGGCCCCCACATATACTTTGCCACACCAACGCTACCAATTTGATAGAATGGCATTAACAGATGTAAGTCATAATAGAAATGAATGAGTTCAATGTAATGTTAGCTTTTAAATTAATTCTTTGTTTAATTTGATATATTTTAATACAATAACAGATTGTTTAGGAGCTCTACACCGATGACATTCTCGAAGTTTTACCAGATTACTGTATGGAGGGAAAATACATTTGAACGGCTCGTGTCCAACTTATCTATTTTCACATAGTTGAGTGGCATTATTCGGACCGAGTGCTTCGTCAATTTGGCATGCAGCAGCCAATACCGAATCCTGCTGTTGATTATAAATCCTTTCATACCCTTGAATTAAGGCCAATTACAAAGAATTAGATCGAAAAGCATGGAGAGTGAGTTGAAATATGGAATGATCGTTTTAACCATATAGTCCGATTTGATCCTGCAATGGAGCCACTTCACTTCCATTCAGAATATATAGAGTGGTACCATGCATGCACATGACGGTGGATTTTTTACACGAGAGATACAGTAGGTGCAGCGGTTCGTGCAAACACTTTTAATTTACTTCGGACTATTTTTTTAGTCACATAAATTATTAGTATTTGGTAACTTCTATTGACTTTGAATTCATAAGCAAGCTGATGGTGTGGAACAAATCATATCATTATGCAGAGCTATATCTCGGGAGAACATGCGAGAGACTATATGAAAGCTATGGAGGATATCTACAGTAATACTACATGTCTTCAATGAAGAGAGACGGCTAATAACGATTCCACGACCCCAATTAGTATCTACCACAACACCTACCACGACTCCAACCGGTTGTTCCAATCGATTGTCTATACATCATATTGGGAATAAACTGACTTTCTGTTATATTCAACTTGCACTCAATCGTATCACGTAACTCATCAAATGCGAATACATTTTCAAACTCAAACATAGCACATTATCCACCTTCATAATCATATCCGAATTGATTTTGTACTATTCTAGCTCCTCATTGTACAATCGCAAATGATGTAAACATTCTATTAAATGAACAAATTACAAATTATTTTTCATGTAAAATTTTATAATTTTTTTCCTCTACACATTAAGAAATGAATATTATAACTATCAATATAACAAATGAAATAAATAGGGTCACAAAAATATTTATGAATTTATGTATTCTTTTAAAATTTTATAGATAAGAGATACAATTATTCTTTAGAAATGAATGAAGAACCAAAATCATCAATACTAACATCTAGTCAATTAATTGACGAAATTCTAATTTTTTAGATTCTTTGAATCTTTTCAAAATTTCCTTTGTCGAATATTTCTTATTTTTCTAGAATATTTTATGATTTCGATCATCATTTTTAAATTTTTTTTGTCATTTCCTATTTTTTATTTTTGGATCATTTTTTAATATTTTCTAGTTAAATCAACTAGATCAACTGGACACGGCCACCTAGGGGTTTAACCCAAATAATGGCGTCGTTTCCATTTTTAATATGATCTATTATTATTAATTTTTAAAATTTATTTTTTCGTTTTCTTTTTTTAAAATCTTTTCCCTATTCATTTTTTGGATTGGGTCGATTCGACCCAACTCATAAACCTGAAGAGCCACCACAAATCTACTCGAGTTTGAACCAAGACTTTTATGATAGAGTTTTGGGCATTTTTATTTATTTATTTATGATGATTTGTTTTCATTTTTTTTTCCTATTTTTCTATTATTTGGGAATTTTTTTATTATTATAGATAGATAGTATGGTCCAGGTTTGCCCACCTGGCTTGTCCATGTCCCTTGAATTAGGCAATTAAAAACAACGGTTCAAATCTAATTACCACATCCTACAATCCAAATCTAATCATGATTTTGCACAAAAAATTTCTTGAGACATGTACATTCAGTTATTATTTTAGTATTTTCATAATCATATTTAATTAACCCTACAAAATTTCAAAAATAAGATGAAAATAGGGTTTAATACACACAAAATTTTTTGTGAGACATGTATCGACATGCAAAATAGAGATATCTGTAGCGCAAAAATAAGTTATTTTTTGGACCAAACATTGTGCAAAAAAAATCACAAAATGATAATGAAACAGTTACTCAACAGCACTAAAACAATCAAAACATGTTCAAATTAACCATAACAGGGATATATGCATTATCTTAACCTAAAAAACGTGCGTGCGTCAAGATGGTGAAAAAAGATACTTTGACTCCTCAAAATTCTCTCCTCTTATCCAACTTCTATGTCGTGTAAAAAAATTTGACGTTACATGTAACAAAATGAAAAACGTAAATGGCAGAAAAAATCAGATCATAAAGTGAATCATTACCTGGTTTGATGGTGAGAAAATATTGATGGAATAATTGACTGCGGATACGGAGACTTTCGAAATTGACGAGCGACTTCTAAATCTCTCTTTTCTCTCTGCTTTCTCTCTATTTCCTCTTTGTTCCCTCCGTCTTCGCAAATTGCATAAGTGGTTTCTTTTCGTCTTCGTGTGGGTTTTAATAGAAGCTGAGGCTTCAAAATCCTTCGCGTGAAGGATTCAGAAGCCTGAGCTTCTGAATCAGGCTTCCGAAACCTTCACGTGAAGGTTCAGAAGCAGCTTTTGAATGAGTGGAGACGAACCATTCAGAAGCCTGAGCTTCTGAATCTTCACGTAAAATTTAGAAGCTAGGCTTCTAAAAAGAATGGGGGGTTTGTTTGGTAGCGTGGTTGCTGAACTTAGTGTAGTTCGACAGTTAAACCGTCGAACTGGGGCCTGTCCGGCAGTCTTACTGCCGAACGGATCCCTAAATGGTAAAATTTAAAAAATTAGACCTAAATCTGTAAATTACGATTTTTTGAAACCCTAATTCGTAAAAAGCCCTCAATTTGCATCTCCTCCATAGTGGAAAGACACATTTACCTCCAAATCTCTCTCTCTCTCTCTCTCTCTCTCTCTCTCTCTCTCTCTCTCTCTCTCTCTCTCTCTCTCTCTCTCTCTCTCTACATTGGTTCCTTAGATATTTTAGGTAGATAGATGATCCACTTTCATAATTTTGGACAAGTTCTACCATTTTCATGACAAAAGCCTTAAAATTGAGTTTACATTGCAATGTGTAATATATTGTTAGAAAGGTTGAATTCGCCTTGTTGGATTCTACAACTCCATAAAGAGGGAATTGAGCTCTCTGACTAGCACAAATAATACAAGGTCTATTCTACGATGTGTAATTGTTCATCACTTTGATGTTTTCTTCTGTCTCAAAATTTATAGACCGAAGGGGAATACAATCGACCCAAATTAACAGGAAACTAACACATAAAAAAGCACATGCCACTTTCTTCGTAACGGACGACAGTGCAATCTACAAAATTCAGCGTGTTTCATTCTCTTCAACGACTCAATGAGTCCGGCCAATGCCGACTGAGATGACCTGCCCGGGCTCAGAGCAGCCTTAGCTTCTTCCTTCATGGCAACCGCTCGCTCTCTCACTATTTTGCCCTCCTCACTCTCCATTAACTCTTTGACTCGCTTCTCCACCTCCTCCGAACTCATCGACTCATCCTTTGACTCGTCCACCAGCAGGGCAATCCTCATCTCCTGCACCAGCAGCACCTTGTTGTGCCGTTGCTCCACATAGAGTGGCCACGCTAGCATCGACATGCCCGCCCAGACCACCTCAAGCACCAAGTTCCACCAGTAGTGAGTCATGAACCCGCCCACTGAGGGGTGGCTCAACACCGCCACTTGCGGGGCCCATTTCTTGACCATGAACCCCCTCCCTTTGGTACGTTCGAAAAAGCCCTCCAGAAGCAGGGACCTAATGTTAGGATTCGGCGCACAATCAAGTCGAAGTAAAACACAAAGCAAGAAAAGGAAATTAAGACGCGAGATTTTATCCTAGTTTCACCCTTAAACTTGGGCTACGTCCAACAGAGAATTTCACTATAATCTGCACCTCACACCTCTCGTTACATCTCTCAATTACAAGAGAAAAAAGAGTATATATAGTAGCAGCTATTCATGAGCCCAAGCCCAAATTGCTAAAGGAAAAATATGGACTTAAATCGTAAAAAGCCATCTGGTGCCCAAGGGGCGCTGCCCCCTTTAGACCCTCGCCGGGCTGGCTCCCCCGGACCCCCGCCCGTTCAGCGTGGAGTGGGACCCACGTGCTTTTCTGTCGTAGGGCAGTATGAACCATACCCCAATACCTAAGTCTAGGTCGAGCATCGCCAACATTGTGGCCTTTTGGTTCTTGTCCTTAGTCGGGTGACGGACCACCTACAAGAACTGTTGATCACTCCTTTCCAGACCCGTCGCTATTTCCTTCAGTTGTTCCACTGAGAACACGCTTAAGCTCCCAAAACATAGGAACACAATGCTCCTTCTCGGTTGTGAGTCTAGCCACGTCAGAGACTCTGGCGATCTGCCATCATTGCCTCCCTTGCTAGAGATCAGCGGCCTGATGCGTAAAGTAGCGGAATAGGCCCACTAGGCACACACTCACCGTCCATGGTGGCTCGTATAGCTCTTGGCTCGAGCTTCTCAAAGGTGTTTGACTATACGAATCCAAGATGCCTTGTAGGCCTCATCATAGTGATCCTGCATCGCCCTTCACAATATTGCAGGGCCGTATAGGGGGTAAGCCGGGGACATCTATGGAGGCGCCAAGGACTTTAAAGCTTTTCACAAATTTGTGGTGAAGAGTTGGGACGTAAAGGAAGAAGTTGAGGAAGCCGGCACCGGAAAGTGAAGAAGTAGTAGCAGGGAATGCTAAGTTCGCGTGCGACTACGACAGCGGCGACGCAGAAGAAGTCGATGATGAGGCCATGAGCAACATGTTTTTCGGACATAGAGGAGAGGGCGCGGGGATGTTGGGGTTGTTGAGGCAGAGGAGCTCGATGGCTGAGGGTCTCATAGTGGGAGGAGGTGGTGGACAAGTCTATGGGTAGGGTTGTGGCAAGGAAGTAGTGGAAGGCAATGGAGGGGATGGCGTCGGAGACGAGAGGCTAATGTAGGTGGCAATGGGGTGTGGCGTCATAAGGCTTGGTTGGTGATGAGGATGTGGATGAGAGGGAAGGGCGGTGGGTGAGGAGGAGCTTGCGAGCTCCACCAAGGAGATGAGGTGGCTGATGGCCGGGGAAGGATACATCACGATTGCTTCCTTCATTGCTCGGGCGCGTGTTGGTGTTGTTGGAACGGCGTTTGAAGTTCTCTGAGACGGAGGGTTTTGGTGAGATTGTTGGTTTTTTTAGTTTAGTTCGCGCAATTAATCTTCTCGAGATCGAGGTGTCACGAAAAAACATGGAGGAAATTTTGACATGAGTGCAATGTAGATACAAAATTTAATCTGAATATTGGTAAATGCATAACTATTTTCAATAAAATTTTCAATCAAATAGCATACTCCTTGGAAACATTTACATCGATTGACGGACTATGACAAGTAAGAAACAGATAATCATAGAGATTTGTTTATAGAAAGGGGGGGTGACAGAAACAAAATTTTCTCTTTCTTATCAAAATCTTAAGATATTATTAAAATGTCAAAAATTATGGATGGCTTATTTGTTAGATTACTTGCCAACAATTATAGACTATGATGATTTTGAATCGTGCGAACAAAAAAATTGCTAAGATTAGGTGAGGCCACGAGGATTTTTGATTGAAAAAAATGAGGAAAGGAATACACCAGATGCCCCCATTGCTGCTTACATAAGGGATAGTTGTAGAAAATAATCTTCGAACTTACACTTACATATAAAATACCTTCATCACTTTAAAGAAACTTTAATTTGCATCTCCTCCAAATTCAGAACAACATTTGCTCCGCACCCTACATATATCTCTTTACCCTCCCTCTGAATTTATTACCCCGTCTCTGCTCCTCACCATCAAGCCCCACACCTCAACAGCCCATCCTCTCTCCTCTCTCTCAAGGATCTCATGACTCATGGCTATGGTTTTTTGAGATGTGATTCATATTTCTCATCGACAGGATAGCATGGAGGTCCAATGGTCCATGAATGGCTACTGCTATATATTATATGATATATATATATATATATATATATCATACTATTTTTGTTAGTAATTGAGTGATGTAACGAGAGGTACATTATGCTAATTATGGTGGAATCTTTTATTAAATATAACTCTAATTTAAAGGGGAAATCAGATAAAATTTTGTGTCACGATTTTCATTTTTCGCTTTGTCTTTTACCTCATGTGTGGTTTGTATATCGAATCTTAACACATAAGAGGCCAACTCACACGAGCCGTGAGCTCGACCGTGTTGAGCTTGTGCGAACCTCACAGCTCACGCTCAGTCCTTGGGGCTCGCACAAGCTTTGGCAAGTTAGGCCACCGAGCTTTCAAGTTCTGACTGTGTCTTCTAGAGACCATGCCCCAATATGGTCTAGATTGAGTTGCCCGACCTTGACGGGGGGACAACATTGAGGCAGTGACCATTAGCATAGCCCCTGAGTCCAAGGTTAGCACATCGCGAGACAGCGAGTGTGCAGGGCGAGGAGGCTGTAGTCAGCTGACGATGGGTGTAGGAGAGAGATGGTGGAGGAAAGAGAAATGTGCGTTATAGTTTATGGGTTTTCACCATTAAAGGTAACTTGGGAAGGAAAAAATGAAAATTCTCATAAATAAATGGGATTGTGAGAGTGCAAGTTGATAGGAAAGTAGAAACTCAATATCTAAGTTGTAGTTTTATAAGTGGAAATGATGTCATATTAGTTGCAAGGGAAATGTTTCCATGACCGTATTGTCTGAATACGCTATAATTTCAATAGTAAATTTGCACACTATTATCACGTGTTTTGCACAAGATATTAATTGATTAGAAATCATTGAGTAAAAATAATTGACAGCACTCAACTCCCTAGTTGCAAACCTCGTGATTTTTGTAAGGAAATTGTTTATGTAATAGCTTTTTTGGAGAAAGGACACTTTTTAGTACCGAAAGTTATGTAGGAAAATTACTTTGGTACCAAAATTTCAGCGGATCACTTTAGTGCCAAATCGAAGACAAAAAGATCACTTGTGTGCCAAGTCCGGTCAAAATTGCCATGCTTCATTAATAAAAAAATTTTAATGTAAAATTACATTGAAAAAATAAGTCCACTGGACTTCTAAACTTGAAAATAAATCAAACTCAATTTAAAAAATTAGCTAAAATAAATTCATTTAAATAAAATTATATTTAAAATAAAATTAAAAATAAGTTTAAAATTTAACAAAAAACCTTTGAAAAAACAACAACAACGACAACAACTTACTAGGTATGATGGCTTTCACAAGCCCTTAACGCTGTCGCCCCAGATCTAGGGCATGGTTTGTTAGTCCGCTCGCTTGAGGCCAGGTGTAGCGAAGGGATCAGAAAGCCCTCGCCGCTTGCAAATTTTTTTTTTTAGTTTTTTACTTAGTTTGTTAATTTTTTGATAGAATTTTCAGTTTATTGTTAAATAAAATTTATTTTTTGGATATTTTTTTTTTCAAATTATAGCATTTTTTGTTTATTTTTGTAAACCGATCAGTTTGTATTCTTATTTTTTAATATTTTTTTAAAAATTTACCTCTTGTTATATATTTACGGAGATCAACATGAAATATTAGTAAAATAATGAGAATGACAGCATTAGATTTTGCGGGTGACCAAATCAAACGACTTGAGGCACTAAAAATAATCATTTTTTCAAAAACTTAGCACTAACGTGACTCCGATTGAAAATTTTTGCATTCAAAATGATCCCGTACATAATTTTTTGTACGAAAAGTATCGCTTTTCAAGTATCCTTTTCCATTTTTGGGTGACTATCGTGTTACATGGTCTGTTTTTACCACAAAAAAAAATAATAAGTATACTTAATTAAAAATGTTGTGGGTGGTTGACCACCATAATTTTGGCGGTCATGATATATATTTTTTTTTTTAAAAATATATGCAATTTTTTTAAATATGTTTTCTTCTCGTTTTAATTGCAAAATAGAAAGAACAAAAAAACATAATATATGAATATACAACAAAAAAAAATCGAATCAACCGCGGGCGCGACTCGAATCCGCATGGACAGCCCAACGCAACTCAGCTTGCCATTGTCTTTTCATGAGCAGGACACACACACACATATATATTCATATGGCCCAATTTAGAAGCCTCTTCCTTTTTATTCATTTATTTATTTTAATCAGGCCCCGCTCATGCCCATACTTCATGTCTTCCCATGGTTGCAAGTTGACACTCTAGAGGCACTTGGCACATCCTCCCTCTGCTGTCTGCCCCTCTCGTCTCCCTCGCGCCCCCCCCCCCCTCCCTAACCTGCATTTGCGGTCCTACGTTTTCCCCTCTCTCCCCCTACCCTCAGTGCCTAGCGAGCATATCCTGAGAACGGAAGAGTTTCTCTCGTTTTTTGGCCCACTGCTCTCTCGTGCTTGCCCGTGGGTTTCCTCCCGGTGGAGCTTGTTGCATACCTGACGCCAGCCTCAACGGTTCAGCTTGTCCACCGGTGTTGCCGGCCAGCTGCTCTGTTCGGTTTCTGATTTGAAGGCTGCTCTTCTTCTTTGTTTTCTGTTGTTTCTCCGGTCTTTTTAGGTTTCCTTTCGTCTGTGCGTCGGACGCCTAATCTGTTTTTTGAGGTCATTTGCTACTTAGTTTGTAGTTTTTCTCGTCCCGATCTAGACTGTCTAATTTTGGGTGGCTATTCTATCCGTTCTAGAATGAACTGGGTTTTTTAAGGACGTTCTCTGTATTCGCTACAACCCATTGGTGGTGTGTGTTCTTCACAACGGTGATGGTGCTGAGGGACTCCGGTTTGGCGGCGCACTGCCTTTTGGCCAAATCGTTGTTGTTGAAGAAGAATTTCTCCGGGTGTGCGCTTATCACCACTAAATGCGAAATTCCATGATTGGCCGCCTGTACCGAGCTTTGATGTTGCTTTACGATCCGTCTTCGAAGATAGGCTAGTCTTTCAAGCAGTGAGCAAGTTGATTTACGTTTTAAGTTGTTTTGTAAAATTTGTTTTTATCTTGAATTCATGTACTTCCTTTTCAATATGAAGATGGTGCTACGTTTTGGGAAAAAAAAAAAAAAAAAAATGAGTTTGGTCAGGTGGGGGAGAAAAAATAGGGGAGACTTACGTGCACCAGGTGCCGAAAGAGGACGTGAGCAGGTTGAGGAACGTTGATTGACAGAAAAAAAAAACCGTGTAGCAAAGGAAAGAGAGAAGAATGCAAAAGACAAGAAAGCGAAGCGACAAAAAAGAAATTCAGTACAGAGGGAGTATAAGGGGGCCCTCTCGTGGCTCCGGGTAGGAGAACAAAACAAAGAAAAGGAATCGCTTCGCATTGGCGAGATACGACTTCGGCCGGCCTTGTGCCACGAACCACTGCGAACCAGCTTGAGGGCTCGGCGCTAGCGGCGGGCATCAACGGCGGCGGCGATCGTTTTTCTGAAGAGGGATAATGCAACTGACTGAACGAAGGAGAAGTCCGAGTTACGCAGTTTTAAGCCGCCAATCGCTCTCCTCTGACGCACCCCTATAACGAAGCAGATCTCGGCTGCTGGTGTCATCGGTGGCTGTTCATCGGCCGACGTCACTGCAGGCGCACCCTCATCGTCTCGGTGATGAGGCCTCCCCTCCGTGAAGAGGAACGGTTGACCAGGGGGGTAAAGGCTGGTGAAGCGCAGAAAAGAACACAAAGGAAAGGAAAAAAGAATTGGGGGAGCTCAGGGAAGGTAGCAGACGAGAGAGCTCAAGGCTGTGAAGCAAGGGGCTGGCTCGGAAAGGGGAAAGAGGGAGTTTCAGATTCTCTGCTTGCGTGCGCGTTCATCCGAAGGTGACCCGCCGTTCGTCGTCGCAGCCCGAGAGTCGACCTATAAGTTTGGCCACGACGCTGGGTCATTCAAGCTCAGGGCCGGCCGACGAAGAGAAGTTCTGAGCCGGTCCAAAGCAGCTTGTCTCACGACGGCGGAGTAGCGGCACGCGAAGAAATCCAGCGGCGCGCGAACGGCCAACTTGAAGGCGGTGCACCTGGCTCTATGGTGATGCAGCTTGTGGCAGTTGAGGGATTGAATCGACGGGGGGCGGAGTACACTGGGCAGAGGAGAGCTGGTCCGTCGGGGGATTCTGGTGGCTGACTGAGTCGACCATCGGAGCCCGTGTGCGGATCACCGCTGAACTAAAGATTTCGAGTCCTCAGTGGTCCTTCGTCAGGAGAATGGAGAAGAAGTGAACAGTGATCATTAGGCTGGTATTCTTGTTCTCTGGGGCCGGACGGAATTTTTGAGAACGGTAAAGGAGGAGAAAAAAAACGAAGGGACGGAGAAGGATGGCAGATGAGGAGGGGAGAGGAGGGGGGGAGGGGGGGAGAGGGAAGGAGGGGAGGAGGAGGGAAAGAGAAACGGGCCCGTAGCCTTATGGCGAGATAGGAGAGAGGAGGAGCGGGGAGAGGGG
>JAGVVM010004242.1:0-34994 GCA_019149425.1 Psidium friedrichsthalianum
TTGTGGATTTTTTAAGTCGCTTTCTTTGCTTCTGTCTTTGATTTTTATCTTGGTCGGCGAGGGTCACCAGGCAAAACCTCGCCGACCACAAAATCTTGGCCGGCCACCTCACCAAGCGAGATTAGCAACGACCCTAGACGAGAGCCATCGCAGCCTTGCCGACCGTGAGTGAGAGGCGTTGCGCGCCCTTCGATCGCGGCCGGTGAGAACCTTGTGGCCTATATTCGCCACAGCGACCCTTTGATCTCAGTGTTGATGGCTTCGTGGCCACCTCGCCTACCGGTGGCCCCTAAGATTTGGGCCGGGGGCCTTGCATCCTCACTTGCGGACACTAGCGAGGGCGGGGCGGGGGGGCGGGCGGGGGGGGGGTCGCCGCGGGGGCGGCAGGGACCGGGCGGCGGGTTTTTGGCTCGGCGGGGCCAGGGGGGGGGGCGCCGGGGGGCGGGGGGCTCGGCGACGTGGGGGGGTGTGGGGGGCTGGCCGAGCCAAGATTTCATGGCCAAGAGGAGTACCAATGACCCATCACTAGCCAAAGAGAAAAAATATACATAGCAAAAAAGAAAAAGAAACTAAAATTAAAATTAAAAAATTTATATTAAAGAACATTTCAAAAAAACATTAAAAAAAATCAGCATAGCTATTCGCGGTGCCACGTCAGATTTTCGGTGTTCACATCGGATTTTCAGCAATGCCAAAACCTTCTTCCCTTGTAGGCACTTAATAATGATTTTTAAAAGTTACGGCAATTCAAGTGATCGAAAAAAGAATTATGGCATTTAATGAGCGCCAACACAAAGTTATGCTCCCCATGGTTCTTTTTCCCAATTTTCAGTAGGGAATTATATTTTCATTCTCGCTGGATCGGATTTTAAATCGTCCCCCTTAATGTCTGATGGGATCAAATCCCAGACACGGAGCACTGCGAATCCCTAACCATATATTAGAATGCGATTGAAATGCTAAAAAAAATTGCGCCGGAAGGTTTCAAGCGATTGACCTTATATGGAGTGTGCGATTGATGCCTAAAAAGAATATACAATGAATTTGCAGGCGAGCCTTCGATCCTAACAAATACTAGAAAATTGCAATTTGAGAATTTTGGAAAAATTCAGAAACATCTTAAACTATTACAATTGTAGTCAATTCAATTTGGCAGCCTGCGTTGACGAGAGAAATTTTTTTCGAATAATTTTAAATATGTTTTGAATTGTTTTCTTTTTTTTTTTCGTTAGTAGCCGGCAGGCCCCACCAATTGTGAGACTCCTAAACCATAAAAGAAAAGAAAGAAAATAAACAAAAAATAAAAAAATTATTAAAACATCAAAAAATATTATAATATTATTAAAAATTTTACACTTCATTGCCGACAGGAAAAATGACTAAATTTGTCACAATTACCAAAACATTTCGGAACAATTGGCAAAAAAAAAATGATTAAATTGACATAATTGAAAAATATGTTTAAGGCTTTTTGTTTTTTTACAGCTTTCACTATTTTTACCAACTAGTCTTAAAAAATTTTACATGTTACCATTTGAATATTGATTTTTTTTTTATGTTTTTATCAATTGAGTCAATTCGGCTAATTTTAGTAGAGAACGTGACATGGATGCTAAGGGGTGCAGGACAAATCATTCTATTTAAGAAAATAGGATGGTTGGCAGAAATAAAATTTTCTATTATATTTATGCATAAGTTTTTGAGAAAAAAATGCTCATTTGATAACAATATAATTTTTCTTTTAATCATGGAATAGAAGTTTGTTTGACAACAGTTAAAATTTTTACTTATAGAAAAGAATAGGTGGCGATCAGCTGCTGTCAGCCGAGTAGGCTACGGTCAGCAGTCGGCCTACTGCGCAATGGTGATCAGCAGTGGCGATCGTGGCCAGTAGTGGCCAAACTAATGGGGCAGTTGACAATGGTTGTGCAACAATGGAGGTTATTATTTTTTATTAGTTCCCGAGAAGCTATAAACTTTTTATTTTGATTTCCCTTCCAAATCTATTTTCTGTAAATAAATTTTTGTTTTAGAATAGAAAAATAGAATTACTTTACCAAAACAAGTTTCTGTCAAATTATTGCAAAAATAAGTTTGGAATAAGAAAAGCGAGAAGTCATGCACCCCCCCAACCGTTTCTACACGGCATAGCTGGCACTAAATTCGTGTACCCATATAAATAATATTTTAATAATTTTTTGCAAACTTTTTATTTTCTTATTTTTTTATTTCTTCTTTATTTTTTCTTTTTTCTTTTCTTTTTCCCTCCGTCTGAGCCATCGTCAAGCCTACCATTTGCCAGCGCAAGCAAGGGTTCCCTTGTAGCCCCTAGGGAGGGCACTCTCATCTGATGCCAATCGACATCATCGATGACGGTCCAATGAAGCGGGAAAGGGGGACAAAGGAAAAAGAATGAAGAAGAAAAGTAAAGAAGAAATCCTGAAAAAATAGAAAAAATAGAAACAATATTCAACTATTATGTAAAAAAAAAAAAACTATCCACGTCAGTATTGTCCATGTATGCTAGGATGACCAGCGTTCAACTTCAGCGATTTCTCCACCCCCGATAAATCGACGGATGGTCTTAAATTTAGCACAATGTGAAAATATTTATAACTCAATTGACGAACTAAATATTTTATGAGCAAATAACAACAGTGCAAATAAAAATTATGATTTTTTGAGATAATTTTTCGCTGAAGCGTATCATATGGCAATTTTCAAACGGCCAACTCTATTCATTAAAAAAAAAAAAAGACCAGATTGCAATTTTCGAAACAAAAAGTTAAAAAATTGATGCGGACGATCAAAAAATAGTTTGATGACCCGATTGCATTCTATGCCGATACTAAAAAAGATGTTAGGACTCGCATAGCCTTTCTCTAATTTCAATCGCCATTTAACCAGTTATATATAATTCTTCGATTGCTCGAAGGAAAGATAGACAAAAGAACAAAATGATAACGTCATGATCATTCAAAACTCCATCCATCCCCGGATAATTTAATGGATATGAAGGGTACTACAAGGAAGATTCATATCTTTTAATCAAATGCCATACACACACACACACACACGTTCCATCTCTCTCTCTATATTCAATTTATACAATCACTGGTCATCACACAGACAACACTCCCAGTGGTTTCGCGAGCTCACATGGGGGAATCATGATTCTAGGAGGACAGTTTTCTCCATACATGTGATGCTGCTACATTTTAATAACAAACCACGAGACAAAGGGGAAGATTAGGGCAAGCGATTGCAGAGATCTTTCCATGGCCCTCTTCCCATATCTTCTTCCCTACTTGCCAATGTTTGGGTTGCTGGGACACATCCCTCCAATCGTCACACCCTTCTGCCATCGCTTTCTTACTGTTGGATCAAAAGGGGTGTCCAAATTGACACGGTTAGCTTGTGAAAGAATTGTTAGCATACTCCCATTCAATGAGCCTTCACTTTAATCTCAGTTCGGAGGCCGTCGATCCCAGCTGCGTACGAGGGTGCATATAAGTGACTGTGTGGTCCTTTCAAAGACAGGGTTCAAACCCTAAATTTCACGTGGATGGTTTCCCTATCTCAACACGCTTAAGGGATCTCTAAGTGAGCATAGTTTATAGAGTAGAACCGAAAATCAGTGAAAAATGGGTAGGTTTCAGGTTTTAGAATATGCAAGGTAGCTTTTAGGTTTTCAAAATTGGAAGAACCGGTTCCGATGGATAGGTTTTAAGTTACAAGAGGTGAAACATGAAATAAGTCTTTGTGTTTTTGTTGTTCTATATTTTCGTGCGATTATGCGCGTATTCGGCTGAGTTTGATGATAAATGTGTAATCTAGAAAACCATTAATCTAAGTTTTCATTTTCGGCAAATTCATGATTAAAAATTTCACTTGTAATGTTTCACATTATCGTATATCTAAATATGAGTTATGATTAATAAATTATGATAGCAAATAATGATCATTAAAGGTAATAATTAACGCGATCGTTCAATTAAGGATTCATATAAAATATGGATAGATCTTGAAATCGACTAGAATATGTGACAGAGTATGTCAAATAATGGTCGTTAGAGATAATAATTAACTGTAATCGTTCAATTAAGGATATATGTAGAACATGGATAGATCTTGGGACCAACTTTAGAACATGTGACAAAGTATGTCTCAGGGTATTCTGATAGGTTCCAAGTTCGAAAAATAGGGAACGGTTCCAATGGATAAGTTTCAAGTTCCAGGTTCGCTCAATTCTAAAACACCCAGGATTCGACTTCGGAGAATACATGTCAGCCACGATCTATTCAAATTGTTTTCAGATGCATTTGACTGTCTATGATGATTTTTCAAGCATCAGATGGAACAGAAATGATGGAGTACGTGCATGTTGCGGATCTAAAGTAAGCGCACACGATTGGCTTTTTTGGAGCTGCTTATTGCCCAAGACTCCGGAGGTCGGCATAAGTTAATAGCTCAGAGAAATTAATGTAAAAAAAAAAAAGGGGCAATAAGCAAGTGCAAAACCCATGTTCTCTTAAGTAAATAGCATTTGGAACATGGCAAGGTACAAATCATGGATAAAATGCGTCCACTTTTTCCGAACTTCTACACCATTATGTATTCGATTTGTGGTCTGTGGACCTGTGTTCACAAGACCACGACGGATTCCAGAAAACTGAGCAAAATTGTATAAAACAATTAGGGTTTCTTGTGTAACACCAGAAGATGTATTTTCAGTATAGTATTGGGAACCACACCGACTTGCTTCCATCTCATTTGAAACTTTCGAAATGGATTTTCAGTTCATGCACGTGTTTTTAATATGATTGTGTACTATGATTGCTAAAAAAAAAAATCATTTTTGAGGACAACGGCACTTCAATAAATTCAAATATAATCTCTCGATGTGCTTCGCCATATTGTGGAGAAAAAACAAATCCCTATCGAGAGTTAACCGAACAATTTCATACCGCACACCCTCAAAATTAAAACCCAAGAAATAGATTTAGGGAGGATATATTAGATACGTGGGTTACTTTTTCACCTCTTCTACGTAAATTCGAGGAATAAGCTTTATTTTTATTTTTATAAAGAGGACACCCAAAAGCTTATATAATAATACTTAAAGAATGCGAGAGGAATAGCTTAGTGGCAGCAATTATGATGTCTACGTAAACAAGGGAAAGGTCTGCATGTGTTGCATGGGTTCATGTGTCAGATCAGTCCACCGCATGATATTTTATGATAGCCTATGGTTTTGTATGACACATCTGCATAATACTTGTCACCTGAGACACTCGATGGAAGCTTGTGGCTGTGAAACGACGACGTTTGACTCGCGTATCGCCATCGTTGGGTTAGGGTCAGGATTTTTCATCCGAAAGAAACAAAGGATGGCCCCCATTCGTCTGATCTGTTTCTTGACGAGGTTTTTTTTTTTTTTTTTTTTTGCATGTGTAATCGGGCATTGAGTTCAACTTGCGTTTGGCAGAACGTGGGGAAGAATGAACAGTACGAGGGATGATTGAACACGGCTCTGTCTGCATCGAATTTTTACAATGATAAATGTGGTCAATGTCGATCCTGTGATAAAAAGTTCACAACCAGTCGCAATTAGAGGTACTGCTCATCTTTTCTTTTTTGTCGTTCTTTTTCGGTATCATATTCGTTTCGACACGGCATAAATGAATGCGCCATCAGACCGCAACTTCTAGTGAGCTCCCTACTTTTCAAACATGAATGGTCTATTTTTGTTAGCTGGAGGTCAATTAATATCAACACACTGTTGAAACCAAAAAAAAAAAAAATAAGACTGAATTGTATAATTGCAATAAATTTAGGGTTGTTTGGTAATTCTCCCAAGAAAAGTAGACTTAATTGGCACAATTGTAAAATATTTAGGATTCAACTGGCAAAAAAAAAAGTTTATGACTGATTATATAATTGCACTAGTTTATAACTTTTTTGGTAATTCTTCCAAGAAAAGATATCCCTGTGATATTTATATGTTGGACGCCGATAGTGTTTAATAACGGTGTATGATTGAGTTTTACTAAGGGTAACCCTAGATGATCGATGACAATCTCTCCATCCATGCAAAAAGTGTCTTGAAGATCCATTTAGCAAGAACGACTAAATGGAGTAGGGTGGTGATTTGGATGGAGAGTTGCATGTTATAAATGGTAGTTATACCTTATTTATGTCGACCTTCATGCACAAAAAAAGTTATGAGAAAGCCACATGATCCTTTGCTAAACAGTAGAGGTGAGCAAGAAGGACGGACCGACTAAATCGGAAATCGCTTGGACCATATCGACTATTTCTCATTTGTTTCTTTAATGTAAACCTAATAATACATTGTTTATCTTTTTTTATTTCTTAAATGTAAAGCTAATTTCAATTGATATATTGAAATTAAAGTCTGTGTTTTATTACTCATATTTATAATTCATTAGTTTTATTGGATCACTCGAGAACAATACTGGACCGGTCCGATTCTTGGTCTCAAAAATTAAAAGCCGATTTGGTTCTCGATTCTTGAGTAGGATTGGATTAGGAAGCAATCGTCCCTGCTGACCAGGTAATAAAAACTTAACATTAGAAGCTACAAAAAGTCAAAAAGGAAATAAACAACGAAAGGCCCATGTCAAGCGTTAATATGCTCTGGTCTTGTTTCTTCGTCTGGGGTTTTGCATCATCCTTTGGTCTCAACAGCAAGAAATGTGACTGACATGAGCATCCTCTGACTTTTTCGCATTTAATTCTTGGAATCTGACACTCTTCCTTCACCTCTACAAATTCTCAAATTCTATGTTCTCTGTGTTCTGTACTTGCAATCGCCATTAATGACGCTCCCATCTCGATAAACGCAATAAATAAATAAAAAAACTTCAAACCGGATATCGCACCCGACAGATTGGGACATCCTGAGGATGGTAAGTTTACCTTGAAAGAGTAAGATCGAGAATCCGCTTGTTTGGCGAGAATGATATGAATTTTTTTTCATAAATTATCATTAATATCGTTTACAAAAATTTATGAATAAAAAATATTTTTATGATTCACAAATTCTCTAGATGAAAATTATTATCAATAATAAAAATATTTTTAATTGACTAATTATTTCAAGCGATAAAAGAGATTATTTTTAGGAAATTTTTTCCAAATCATTTATTTTTCGTGAAATAACGAACTCTCAAGCTGTTAAAGTTTTTCCAGGACGGTAATTTAAAAGCAACCAATTCCATATGCCTTTGTTCCTAATATCGGGGCAAGCAAGGGAGGTATTGATGAACTTCCTGTATTTCCCTAGTCATGAGAGGTTTTGGCAAGCCGATAAAGAAACTAGAAAATCAAAGGAATATGTGCACTTAAAGTCCTAAAACTCGTCACGAAAATGCAATCGAGTCATAAAATTTACAAAAATGTGTAATTGAGTCTTAAAACTTATTAAATTGATTCAATCGAGTCCTTCCGTCAACTTCATCTAAGTTGGCTAACGAAAAATACTTATGTAATTTTTTTAAATATTTTCTTGTTCCTTCGAGTCGGCGACATGCGATGAGAAAATATTCGGTTGTTGCAAAGCCCCACGTCAATTGGTGACCTGGCCAGCATTTTTTACTCATGTCCAATGATGAAACTACCGAACTAAATAACCAAGCTGGAGCTTTCCCGGCGACAACTTCTGACATTAACACTAAGATGGCCTATGGGCCAATCTAGTCATAAGCTGAAGAGTTAACGGCATATTGCCTGGATTTCCAATTTTCTATTTTGTGTTTCTGTACACCGCAAAATGAATCTTTGCGCATCGGACTCGATCCTCCTCTTCATCGCGAGTTTATCCGCGGTCAAAATGGAAGTTAAGACAGATTTTTATGGCCCACTCTTGAGAGATTATGTCGGGCACGAATCCAACGTACAGAGTTCAAATCGTCTTTACTAGCGCAACTAATTATCTGAATTTTTTCTACATTCACTCGAACAAATCAATCCAACCACACTCTAAACAAGATCACAGGGAAAAATTATAAAAAAAATCATAAATCTAGTACAATTATGTCAATTCAGTTCATCTAGTGGATAATGGCTAGTCGGTGGGCCATTTAATATTTTAATTTTAATTTTAATTTTTTTCTTGATTTTTCCTTTCCTTTTTTTTCTTCCAACTCCTTCCTCCGCTGGTTGCGGAAAAAAGAAAAAAAGAAAATTCAAAATTTAACAAAATTCTAAAAAAATATATTAAAATATTAGGTCGTTGGTCGGTCGTCATTTATTGGCAGGCTAAAGTTCGTTAGATGGGCTAAATTAATATAATTGTAAAAAATTCAAGATTGAATCGGCGAAAAAGAAGAAGTTTGGGATTGAACTGATGTAATTATAATAAGTTTATAATTTTTTTGGTAATTTTTTCGGATCACATGAATAGATAAAATTAAGTACATTTTGCATTTGGATTAGGTTAACGCTGTCGAAAAAAAAATAGTGGATCTACTATTTCTTTGTCAGGAAAGAATGGAAACAGAATTTTTGGGCACACCTTTTAATGAATAACATCCACTCATTTGTTTGTATTTAACTGGCATGGCCCAACCTAAACAAAAAAAAAGAGAAAAGAAAAAGGAATAACAAACTGGCATTGCCCATATGACCAAACAAGAGCACTTCTGGGGGAGGTGATCTGCATTTTGACTGGACCTGGAAAATGTTCTTGATTTACCAATAGCTGAGCTCAAAATCAATCTGCAAAACCTGCTCACTTTGAAACCTCAATTGATTCATACTTAGTTTAGCCAGTGGCGATGTGGAAAACACGTCGTTACATCAAAATGGGTAGTTCCGTGTTCCAAGTTACATAATAATTCAAGTTTCGCGTTTCATCCGGAAATCACGACTATTACATCGTGTGTCGCCTGCAAAAGTCAATCCTGAAATGGGAAAATGGAGGGGAAGACCATCCAATTTACAACTATGTAATGTAAGTCTAGCACTTTAACGAATAACAGCACTCTCCTGCACTGGTCTATGTTTGGTCACAGATGAATGCTGATAATGTTGACCCGCAAATTATTGAACCAACTGGGCATTTTCACCTCAATCTTACGCTTGTATGCATGTGATGACAAGTCAGTTCAAAGTGCATAAATTGAAAACTAGGATAGATCTCAACATTTTTTACTACAGAGAAGAGAGCACAAGAAACCAGAGTCCTTTATTAATGCCTAGCAGTTCATCGGGCAAATTAGAACTGGCACATTAATGTTCCTCATAGTCCTTCTCTCTCTCTATCTCTCTCTCTCTCTCTCTCTCTCTCTCTAAGTCTGCCATTGGCATCAGGGTTTGACCTCAAAGATTTGGTTTTTCCAGGCCTTTTCAACAGATCAATTCTTGATTTTCTGGTTCTCTTCAAATCCAGAATTTCAAAGATTCAGATTTGAGGGAAAAAGAATTGCAGAAACAAGCACCCATTTTCATGGTCACTCCCATTTCACTCTCTGTAATGCTGCGCGGTTTCTTTGCTCAGAGCCCGGCACAGCAATTTGCTTCAGCTCCAAAATCTTGATCTGGGGTTTTCAAATTTCTCTCTGGTTTTCTTTTTTTTTTTCCCCTTTCTGTTTCTGGAATATCAAGCTGAAGACATGGCTCCAAACACAGTTGTGCTGACCATTGAGAAGCCAAACAACTTCTCATTGGTTGAGATCAGTGGTCCTGATACATCCCTGCTTCTGGAGCAGAAGCAAAAAGCTGCCAGTCCCAAGCAATTCACATGGCGGCTTCTCCTGAAAGCACACAGAGCTCTGGCATGCGTTTCTTGGTTGGCCATGTCATTGAACAAAACCTTTGCATCCGTCAAGAAACGTATAAATTCCTCTGCCGACACAGCTGAAGAAGAGCCACGGGGCAGGGGAACTAGACTCTACAGATTCATGAAAGCCTTTCTCTTCATCTCAATCTTTGCCTTGGCGATGGAAGTAACTGCCTATTTCAAGAAATGGAAGTATCTGCCAGCGATTCATCCCTTGGAGGTTCAGGGCCTTGTGCACTGGTCATATATGGCGTGGTTGGCCTTCAGAGCTGATTACATTGCACCATTGGTGATCAGGCTCTCTCAATTCTGTGTCGCGCTGTTCATGATTCAGTCTCTTGATAGGATGGTGCTGTGCCTTGGGTGCTTCTGGATCAAGTACAGGAAGGTGAAGCCCGTGATAAATGTGCCAGCATGTGACATTGAGGATTCTTCGAGCTTTCCCATGGTTCTTGTTCAGATCCCTATGTGCAACGAGAGAGAGGTATGTAATCAAACATATGCGCACTTCATCAGTGGCTGAATTTCATTATATCCAGGTTCCAAGTTCACTGTGTTTTAATAGCTTTTGGAAAAATTACGCTGGGATGCAATGAATGGATTGCTGTAGAGTCTAGGCATTGATTCTGATGCATGACTCTTCGAACAATTCCGCTCTCTATTTGAACTGAATTCTTGTGAATTTCACTCTGGCCATGTCTTTCCAACCTACCACCCAGTTAGGTGATTGCAGCATGTCATTATGTATCCATTATTCACAATGAGGCTAAAGTGTGGCTTTACGTAGGTGTATGCACAGTCGATTGGGGCAGTTTGTCAGTTGGATTGGCCCAAAGACCGGATTTTAATTCAAGTTCTGGATGATTCAGATGATGGAAATGTACAGCTTCTTATTAAGGATGAAGTATCCTCGTGGCGCGAAAAGGGGGTAAACATAATATACAGGCATCGATTAATACGAACAGGTTACAAAGCGGGGAATCTCAAGTCAGCCATGTCCTGTGATTATGTGAAAGAATATGAATTCGTGACAATTTTCGACGCGGACTTCCAGCCTAATCCCGACTTTTTAAAGCTTACGGTCCCTCATTTCAAGGTACATACAGTGATTGCGGTCACACACTAGAATTTCACACAGCGTACAGTCACAGAAAAATTTCAGTGTTTTAGTTTTGTGAAGAATGTGACAGAATATGTAAACTATTTGCAGGGCAATCCTGACTTGGGTTTGGTCCAAGCTCGCTGGACATTTGTGAACAAGGACGAGAACTTACTCACGAGACTTCAGAACATCAACCTATGTTTCCATTTTGAGGTGGAGCAGCAAGTGAATGGCGTTTTCCTTAGTTTCTTTGGATTCAACGGGACCGCTGGTGTGTGGAGAATCAAGGCATTGGAGGAATCAGGAGGATGGCTTGAGAGAACGACTGTCGAGGACATGGATATCGCAGTCCGAGCACACTTGAATGGATGGAAGTTTATTTTTCTTAACGACGTGAGAGTGCTCTGCGAACTTCCTGAGTGTTATGAAGCTTACAAGAAGCAACAGCACCGGTGGCACTCAGGCCCGATGCAGCTGTTCCGATTGTGTCTTCCTGCCATAGTAACTTCGAAGGTGAGATGAATATAGTAAATTAGAAGTGTGATAGTTCTTCCATTTCTACGTATGTCGGCATTGGCAACGTCACTGATCTATGATACTAACGTAACTTGTCGTACTGATTATGTGCTCGTCCATGTTCTTCCAGATAAAAGTGTGGAAGAAGGCCAATCTGATATTGCTCTTCTTCTTGTTGAGGAAGCTCATACTCCCTTTTACTCATTCACATTATTCTGCATCATCCTCCCATTGACCATGTTCATACCCGAGGCCGAACTTCCTCTCTGGGTGATCTGTTACGTACCCATTTCATGTCACTGCTCAACATCCTCCCTGCGCCAAAGTCCTTCCCTTTCCTGGTCCCTTACCTGCTATTGAGAACACTATGTCGGTCACCAAGTTCAATGCAATGGTCTCGGGGTTGTTTCAGCTTGGAAGTGCTTATGAATGGTTGTGACCAAGAAGACTGGTCGGTCCTCCGAATCCGATCTATTGGCATTCGTAGAAAGGGAGGAGAAGTCTTTGAACGAGGAGAAGATCCAGAGGAGGCATTCGGATCGCGGTTTGGAGATGTTGAACCAAATTGAAGGGAAAGGGGGCATTTTCAGCGAGGAAAGGAGGAATAGGATATACAGGAAGGAGCTGGTGCTCGCCTTTTTACTGCTGACAGCATCAGCTCGAAGCTTGTTATCGGCTCATGGAGTGCATTTCTATTTCTTGCTGTTCCAAGGCTGTCTTCCTGGTTTGCGGCTTGATTTGATTGGGGAGCAAATGAAGCTGATGCGGCGAGTGTGTAACTTCATGCATTTGAGGGTTAATATCACCAGCAGCTTTCGTCGGAGTTTGAGCAAACAATATCCGGATAAGCAGAAGGTCGAATATCCAGCTCCACCATAAAATTGGATGACTGGACGATCGGTGTGCTAGTAGAAAACAAGTGCATTTGTTGTTAATAGGGAGATATAACAGCTTATAGTCAGATTCATTATAGAATAGTCGTGTTATAATGTTTGCATTAAAGAGAAGTTATCATAAAGGGTTCATCTCATAAGGGATGGCTCTTTTTTACGGCCCGCTCGTTACACCTGACGCCAATCCTCCTCTTACCCTGGCTTGGGACATGCTATGTAAGCATACATAGGCGGAGTTATTAAAGAGAAGTATCAATATCAAAAAAATTGTTTGAAGTGAAGGTCATTTTATTTGCTTCTGGAAGGTGATGGCAAACAAAATTTCGAGCAGTACCTTTCTCGAGCTTCAACGAAGTGTTTCGTGGCTTTGGCAATAAGAACCGTCAAGAATCGACCCAGATTAGGAAAAAAAGGGCAACGAAACCAAATCAAAGCTGGAAGTGCAAAGATCCAAACAATGAGCATAGAAAGCATCACCTGGTTGTTTAGTTTACCAGAAAGTGAAATCTGGCATCACCTTAAAAAAGGTTGCCACATATGCTGATTGGATGGTTGGGAAAAGACACCATAAGTGCCGGTTATCCTCCTGGAAAATGCAAGTAGGAATCAAATTCTGCGCATAGTTCCTAGTTGGCTGGACTGAAATAGTCCTAGCTCTTCTATTTAGACAAAATCTTAGTTCAGGCACTTCGTTTCCAGGCCCTCCATCGTCCATTATCCGTCCATGGCATTAACATCTCCACCGTTGTCAAGATGTCATCAAAGTTCAGGCAGTTCTGTGGTCCGATATAGCTGCCGACTCATGAAATGATTCGGAAGCAGAGGCTTCGCGAGCTATCATGAGAATGGCCAACTATTCCTAGTCTTTCCGAATAATGAGCTCCTTGCTTTGCATTTTCATGTTGGCGAGGGGAGACCTCATATTCTACCGCTTTCGGGTGTTTTTTCTTAGTGTTGCAATACTGCATCAGTACGCCAAAAACTGTCCTGCCTATTGATTATCATTGAGTAGCATTCCCTGAACTAAGAGTAAATCTCCACACATTTTAGGAGCATCTTCAACATATCAAGGCAAATGGTTCCTTTAAAGATAAGCAACAACACCAAAACAAGCAACAAGCCGCTTCTCCTCTTCCTGGCTTGCTTTTGCATAAGGATCCTGTCAATCTAAGGCACGTTGCGGAAAATAAAACTGCTGTTTAACATGCAAATCATTTTGAGATAGTTGATGCAATTAATCCGTTTTCGAGCGATAGAGTCGTGATCTCACGAGAGCAAATCAAATTATTTGAGTGAGACCGATATCAGGACATGGAGAGAGAGTTTTTAAGAAAATTATTTTAGAGGGGTTACAGGACTTAGGGCCTTGTTGGGTAACGTTCTCGTCTGATCCTGTTCCTTGTTCCAAGAACAAAATAAGAACAAAAATTTATTAGTAATGTCCGTTAATTTTCTATTCTTAAGAAACAAATCAGTAACTAGGAACAGATTTGAAACAAAAACAAGAATAAACAAAAATGTACTTCTTTGTCCCTGCCGAACAAAATTAGAAAAATGATCTATGCTAAAAAAATATTTCGAGAATATAATGTTTCCAAATAGGTTCTTAGAGTGATATGTTTGACCCGGTGGTTAATTCACAAAAAACCATTAACCAATACACTTGTAACAAATTATCCCAAACTATTTTTTAACTATGAAAAATCCTAAATTGGTATATCTGTGACAAATTTACCCCAAACTATTTTTTTAACCATCAAAAACTAAATTGGTACATCTATGATAAATTTACCCTAAACTAATTTTTTATCACAAAAAATCTCAAATTGGCATACATGTGACAAATATAAACATCCGTTAAATAAGTTAATACCATGAAAAAACTCCAAATTGATACACCTATGACAAACAAAGTGAAAGCATCTCAAACTAGTATACTCGTGAATTATCATATGCCATCCAACTAAAAAATTTAACGGTTAAATTTAATGAAAACTAATGGAGGATAAATTGGTACAAGGTACTAGTTTGAGATAAATTTGCTACAAGTGTACCAGTTTTGAATTTTTATATCAAAAAAAATAATTTATGGTAAATTTGTTATGGTTGTATCAGTTGGGATTTTTTATGATATTAATCTTGAGCACACCTACCCATGGTGGTCCAGCTGGTTTGCGCTTAGTCTTTTCACGAGAGGTGCTGGGTTCAAACTTTAGAATCGGTGATTTAAGCGAAGGGTCGTAGTGATAGGATGCTACGCAGCCCTCTCGGAGGATTAGTCGAGGTGCGCGTTCCGTAAGGAAGCTGGCCGAATACCTTCGATAACAAACAAAAAAAAAAATCTTGACCCATTATAGTACCTATCTCATGTTTATTACAACTTACTTTATTTTCGACGGATTTGAAAAATTCTGATATCTGATTGACGGGCTTTTCCACGAGTCGTGGTCACTAGGTCCGCAGAGGAAGACTTGGTGTGGAAGAGAAGAAAAAGCCCAGAGAAAGGTAAAAGCTTTTGAGAGACGGCCCTATGGCGACCACATTCACCACCTCCTTTTTCCCGCCAAAGCCCATTCTCAGTTCTTACTCGTTTTCATTTTTGTACGTTTGTGTCAAACTGATAATCACGGGCCACTGGATAAACCTAGGCAATCACTGTGCCAGTTTGATACAGTAGACTCCGCCCACAAACTCCTCTCTCTCACAGATTTCGTAGTTTCACCTGGTTTGCAGGCAAGCCATTTTGGATTGTTTTTACCTTTTCTGTTGCTGAGCCGAGCCTGGCAGTTCAAGCTTTTATGGGGTCGGTATCTCTAATGTGATTTTTTTTGGGCTGGTGGAAGACCCTCTTTCTTTGCAAAGTTTTTTGCTCCGGAAAGGTTGAGTTTTTCTCTCTGGATCATCGATGGAGGATGAAAAGAATGCTTTTTATGTTGTGCGCAAAGGGATGTTGTCGGTGTTTACACGAGTTTATCCGATTGCCAAGCTCAAGCTGGATCATCTGTAAGTTCTTTTCCGGTTAAAGAAAAGGGCTAAAAGGTTGAGCTTTTTTGCCGTTCTCATCCGTGGTCTATTTTGGTGGTGTTATTGCCTGAAATGTAATGTTTCGTGGGTGTGGTTTATCTGGTAAAGGTTCGAACCTGTTGAGATGAAACTCCTGAAAAGTCCGGTTACAGATGATTTTTGTGTGTGTATTTGGGCTTACTGGGTCAGGTTGAAGGTGGAGGGCGTCCTTGATGTGAAAATGTTTCTCTTATTCCTGATCGAAAATGTGGCCCTGTTAGCAGACTTTGGCTGCGTTTTGTTCCTTTTTTTTTTTTAAATGGAATGATGCAACTTTTGTTAAAGATTGAATAACTATTGCCTGGGGCCGTTGCAATGACTGCATGGTGATGGTTCCATATTGTATTGGTTAATTATACCTGATTATCCACTTAATTGGAAGGAAAGAGTGATTCTATGTGCTGTGATATGAAGGTTGACTTTTCTTTACCAAAAAAAAGAGTGATTCTATGTGCTCAATCATTTCAGGTAAATGATCTGCCGGTCAGTGTTTTCAAAGGGTATTGTTTGCCAAAGGAGGCTGAAGAGTTCCTGGTGTCCTGCGGTCTTAAAAATGCTTCTTATACTGTCGATGCTGCAGATTTGAAGAATAATATTTTCGGTCATCTTGTGCATTGCCCTGTTCAGGTTAGATGATCTGGGTCATGTTCTGTTTCTGTGAAAAAGTTGACGTCATACTATGGGTCGAGGCTCCTTTGTACCATCAAAGGCCGCTTGTGATTTCCTTTGCATTTATGTATCCACAAGATGCATATGTTTGTGTCCAGATGCATACATGTGTATGTGCATATTGAGGTTTATAGAGCTGTGCACAAGTGGCATGTGTGAGACTGTGTGGATAGCATGTCATGTGTGCACTCTTAATGCTCAATGTAGGTATCAATTACACGGTAAACACTGTCAGCTTGCATTTAAACTTCCTTTAGGGCACACAGAAAAAAAAAATTTGCAATCGAGTTGCAGAGTTTTGTTGTTACTCTACGGATGTTGGTACTACCTAGAAATTCTGGAGTTGTCTAAACACAATTTAAGTAGATGGGCACAGTCTGTGCTTTGCTTACCTATCAATCTATGACATGATAGAATAATTAAAGATTAAACCATCATCCATCAAACAACTTAAGTTTTTAGAATAGTTGGTAGTGGTCTCATGAAATCTCATATGGTATCAGAGCAAGAGGTCCTGATTTCATGTCTTTCCAAGCACCATTTGCCTCCCCAATTAAATATTTCCACACTTCGTTCTAGGCAAAAAGACTAGACTAAGCATGAGGTTGTCCCACAAAATCTCAATGACATAATACTGAAGATTTTATGAGCTGAAATATTTTGATATGGAATATTTGTTGCATAAATATTACAAGCCATGCATTCTCATTCTCAGCCACCGGCTTCATCGCAAAAGACGGAACTAAGCATGAGTTGGTCCCACAACATCTCAATGACATAATACTGAAGATTTTATGAGCTGAAATATTTGATATGGAATATTTGTCGCATAAATATTACAAGCCATGCATTCTCATTCTCAGCCAGCGGCTTCATCTAGAGCGTCTACTGTCAACAAGGAGTTTCCGCTACAGAGTCCGCAGAGATTGCTCAAATCAGGTTTAAACGTGAGTCGGTTTTTTCTCAACATACACTTTGTCATCTGCTTTTTCTCTATTTTATAAACTTCATAGTGGAACGGCTTCAATAGTGGTGAAAATTATGGCTTTACTAGGTCTATGCATCAAATAGCAACAAGCAGTTTGTACGAATTATCTAAGTACATTCTTAAGTAGACTAAAAGTTTCTTCTTTCGCCCTGGAAAATTTATATAAAAATGGTCTTTTCACTTAAAATGAAAAACGCTTAGTGAGCTCAAAGGGAAAAAAAAGATTAGAGGCTTGCTGGAATGCTGAAAATTGGCTTGGCACACTGAAATTGAGAATTTTTTGCCTTTAATATGCCAGAAGATTTACATCTAGTATTCGACAAAAAGTTGGAATAGCACCGGTGGCAGAGAAGATGAGAGAACATAGATTGAGATGGTTTGAACATATTCTCCGTAGATCCCTAGATGTTCCGATAAGAACAAAAGTGTGTTATCGAGAACACGATATGAAGAAAGGACGAAGTCGGCCGAAACTTACTTGGGGGAAGGTAGTAAAACAAGATTTAATGGAGTGAGAAATAGATTGGCGTATGGTCTATCTTAGGACGGAGTGGAAAAAAGCTATCCGTATTGTAGATGGGGGATTTCCTATGTTCTAGAGTGCCTTGTTTAGTCATTTCTATTTATTATTTATTTTTTGGGTACTCATGTTTTTGCTTTTATTTTTAGTATATTTTAAGCTTTTCGCTTCGGGTTCATCGACCGCCAACCCCAACTGGTTTGGGATAAAGGTGATGTTGTTGTTGTTGTTGTTTGTTGTTGTTGTGCACTAAAATGAAGCCTAAGCCTGTTTTTACACATCATATTGGTTTTTCATCTTGTGCCAAATTTATGTCTTCTCATTAATCGATTCTATCATGCTAGAAAGGCTGCATAAAAGCATTAACCATGATGCTGTTGATTCTACAACGTGAATGGACAATTTGGCTTGCTTACAGGTCTGCATCATTCTTCTTTGTGCAGGCAGTTGGGTCATTCACAATTTCCCCCAGTTCCTTGAGAAAGAACTTGAGTTTAGAGAATGTTATTGCTAGTCCAGCAGTATCCTCCAGCCATGTATGTCTATTTTTGATAGTTCTGTAAATGTGCATCTGGGTTCTTTTTCTTCTCCTGCAGTCCTAATTATTTTATAGCCATTCTGGATACTGCCATCCCGAGACAAGGTTTTCAGTGAATTTTGTTCTGAAAGTGATGTTGAAACTGAATAGCATGCCCCCACAAAAATGGAGGGATCAGTTTGTGTTTGAAAAGCTAAGGGCCACTTGGGACATTTTTTTTTTGTTTTCGCCCAAGCTTATTGCAGTATGCTTTCATGGTCAACTGATTTTTTTGAAGTGTTAGTCACCGTGGTCAAGTGTATTAAATGCAAATGTCCTAGACTTTGTGATATGAGCAGTATTCGTAGTAACTGTCCCATAATTTTTGGATTGGTTTTTGTATGCGACTTTTGAGAATGGCTTGCCTTAGACCTGTTGGCACTTACACTTTGGTTCATCTGGGTTCAGGAAATGCAAAACTAAGTCATTCTTTCTCGCCTGTACAAGATGATTCTTCTGCAACTTCTGGCTAATCATCTTTTTTTTCTATTATATACACAGTCGTTATGTATGATGGAATTTGATGGTGCTTCAAAAGGAAATCCTGGACAGGCTGGTGCAGGAGCTGTTCTGCGTGCTGAAGACGGAAGTGTGGTATGCAATCACCAGATAGAATGATTCAAATCAACGTTTTTAGGTTACTGTGTACTTTGAATGACGTACTTCTGTTTCTAAACCTCCATTGTGGTAGGTTTGTCGGTTATGTGAAGGTGTAGGCATTGCCACAAACAATGTTGCCGAATATCGAGCCGCAATTTTGGGGTTGAGATATGCTCTGCAGAAAGGTTTTAACCATGTTCGAGTTCGGGGAGACTCAAAACTCGTCTGTATGCAGGTTACTCACATCCAGAGTTTTCTCTATATGATGTCATCTTGCTTGCGTACACGGGCATTGACACATGCTTGTCATGCAAAGTGGGAGATTTGATTTAGATGTGAAGCACTCCTCCACTGTCCACTGTAAAGTTTCCTGTTTTGAGAAAAATTATAGGAACAGTGTGCTGGATCGTTGATCGGGGGTTCTCTATTTGCTATTTTACTTTGGTTACTGTGTTCAAATATTGACCTTTTGCCTAACATTTCTTTTGTGGTAATAACAATGTTGGTATTGGCAGTGTCTAGTATATCTATGTATTTGTTTTAGGCTTCATCTGCTGCTCGTGGCTCAAACTTTTTTAAAAGTGTCTAAATAGATCTGGTGATGTTTATCTACCAGTATGTTGATATGCATGAATGAAATCATAAGCTGTGAATTAGACATATTCACTATGTTAGAAAGTGTGTAATCCAAAAGCTTAAATTGTTAGGTGAAGGGAGATTTCATGTATATAAAATCCGGTCAAACTTAAATTTAAGCCATGTTGAACGTAGTTTAATACCCCCAAGTTGGATGGAGGACAATTTTCTCGCATGTGGAATAGCAGCACAGGGAATGAGAATTTGAGAATCCACATGAGCCATTATTGATCGATTGGTTCATGGAGGATCCAGAAGTCCAATCCAAAAGAGGGAGACTACAAGTGTGAAGGCCCACTAAAACCCTGAATCTAAGCGATGTTGGATATACCTTGGATAGGTTTCAACTAAGAAAGTCCAGTGGAATTTGTGCACCCATTGGAGACTTGTAGAGTGAGATAACTTATTAAGGCTTAGTCAATAGTCTATTTCTAGATGTCATTACCTCTAATTTGATTATCTAATTATCCTTCTGTAATGAACCTGGAAAAATGTGGCAGCTTTGCTCTATAGTTTACTAGCTGACTTCTGTAGAAAGCTAATAGAGCATTCATATCTTAGATTTATTACCTGGGGAACAATCTGTGCATGAAGGCGTTTCTGCATCACCCTAATCTTGGTCCTTCTCGTGCTGCTCTATTATCTGAGTGCTTAATTTCTCTGAGCACATCATTGCTGTATTCACCTTTGAAGTTTGATCCAACAGATTCAGGGTCTATGGAAGACCAAAAAACAGAATATGGCAGACTTGTGTAAGGCGGCTAAGGAACTCATGGATCGATTTTCATCGTTTGAGATCAGTCATATCGCCAGGGTACAGACAGATTATGGTTTTCCTTCTCAGAAGCTCCATGTGATATCTAGACTACTGAAAAACTATTGAATTTCAGTTCCAGGGTTGCGGTTAGGAGTCTTTTTACCCATGACCTATATCAAATGTGCTTAAAGGATGTAATCTTACTGTTCTTTGGCATTTTAGTGTAAGTTAATTGGAGAATGGCCTCCTGTAACAGAGATGGGATTGTGACGACAATTTTCACTGATTGCTGAGCTATTAAACTGTACTTATCGCTAGAACAACTTAGGAAATATTTTTTTGAGCTCCGTAATTTAGTTGACTTAATGCAGTTAATTTGTACGATAGACTGTTTGTTCATGACTGGGCAGTGTTCTTGTCTCTAACGGCATTTTCTTTTTCCAGGAACTCAATTCTGAAGCTGATGCCCAAGCTAATCTGGCCATATATCTAAGGGGTGCGTGCCAGGTCTTACTCAAATTCATATAGCTTTTACTTCATTAGACGTGTAAAGAAAATCTCATTGTTCTCTTGCAGATGGTCAAGTTGAGGTGGATCATATCTAGAGCAAGCTCAGAGGCCTCAGCTGCTCATTCTGATTGGTTCTTGCGATCGTGTTCTATATGACGTAGTGGTTAGTCTAGCCGCTGGACCAACTATGTAAGAGTAACACTGAATCATATGACTTGCAGGTAACAATCTGAATGCTATAGGACTAGTTATATAGTGTAAGTATCTATCTTGCGTGGTATCAATCAGTTCTACATCAGTTAAGATCGACAATTATATGGAGTTGTCATGCCAGTGCATGAGAAACTGTGTCTTCGTGCTTGGTGCATCTGAAAGACCGATTGGGGTTGTGCTTGATTAATTGCCAGTGTGTTGCTGAGTAGGTCGATACGCCATCTTGCTGGACATTACCTCTGCGAAGTGCCAGGAGCAGTTGTGCATCACTCTCGCTTTGGACTGGACCTATCGCCTGCGATGCGCTGGCCTTCTATTTGATGTAGGATTGTCTAGGTAGGCATAGCTCTCTGGGGATGTAGCAACCAGTTCTCATTCATGGTACCTCAAAAAGGATGTTCCTAATGGGTACCTTGTCGGCGTCATTGTTTATTACATCCTTGCATGTTCCAACATGAGCGTCCTAAACAGCGCGAGCTCATGCAATTCTCAATGCAAAGCCATGATAGTAGCTTACTGAATTTTTTTTTTGGGGGGGAGGAGGAGAGAGAGAGAGAGAGTACAGGCCGTGGCCAGTTGACTGTTACCTGTCAAGGGCCCATTTGGTGGCAATACGATCTGAGGCAACAGTTTTCCTTAATCTGCATTATCTTTGCGGTATGCTGGGACGAGCATGTTGACAGAGGAGAATTTTGTTAATCTCCAGAATCGGATATGCTAACGTTGAATTGTGTTGTTCATTAAGTCAACTCTTTCCAGATTCTATAACACATGGGCTCACTTCTCCATTTAAGGGCGGGGGAGGTTCATCGGGATTATTTTTTCTCTCATGAATGCAACTGTGAGATAGTACTCATTAAAGATATCTATTTTATTATTCATTTGCAAAGAAGTTGCAAGTAAGCTCATCCTTGGTTGACACTGAGACACAGGGAAACAGACAGACCTCTAAATGACCTTTAGACAAAAGTGAAGTCCTTTGGCAATTTTTCTTTAGGCTGAGTTTCGAGGAAACGCATTGCATTTTCAAAGTTCGCTAAAGTCCCTCGGCTCCAGGCAGATCCATAGACTTTTGTGTTTTAGCATTTCTTGAATGCTGACATTTTTTTTTTCTTCCAACTTTGACATCTCGACATCACCGGCGAGCCATCTGGTGGTTGACGACCTCAGGCGAGGCTGGCTGGCGTCAAATCTGACTTGCTAGCAAAGGTTTGAGTTTTTTTTTTTTTTTTCAAATATCATTTACACCAAAGTTGTTTGTCGGTGCACTTTTAAATTACAATTTATCAATGACTATTTGTATTTATGGGGAAAAAAAAAACCTTTCATCTGCGATCCTCTGTATTTTCTCTTTCTTTTTTTTCTTTCCAAAAGCTTTACCAAACGAGGCGTTCAACCACTCTGAGCTGCACACCAGAATGAATAGCTTTCAACTGGACAAATTCATCGAGCCTAGTACTTGACTGATAAGAAGGAAATGCATTCATCTGGGGGAAGCTGAGACTGCAAATTCCATTGCCCCAAATGTCACCTTTGCACATTTGCCCAGGAAAAAAAACAAGAAGATAATTGGAAACCCTTCTGAGTTCACTACATTAGTATATAAATACAAGAGGTTAAGGTCGAAGTTTATCACTCAAACTCAACAAATATAACTTGTGGGTTCTTCTCCTCCTTGTAACAATGGCTTTGAAGTTTGGTCTCCTCCTAGTTGCAGCTCTGCTCTTCGTCAATGCCATGGTATGGAGCATTTCTTAGCCTACTGTACTGATCACTTGGTATACAATTCCATTTTCTTTCGCTCTCCTTCCTTTGGTTGACTCGAGTTTTGCTTCATTTCTTATTGTAGGCTATGGTCACTGGCAACACCGTCTCTCAGGAGGTAACCTGTCTCTGTCTCTGTCTCTCTAGTAGAATTATGAAATGCTCCTTTTTTTTTTTTGGTCGAAATGAAATGCTCCTTTGAAAGTGCTAATGTGTACAAAAAACTTCGAAACATGTAAGAATCATCCCATATATGCTTTCCAAATCCCTTTTCTCTCCAAATGTAGATTAGACTACCATCATCACAATGCTTAATTTTTGTGTCCTTTGATTTGCCATCCTTTTAAATTGTTTCACTTATGGATACTTTGAGAATATTAAATCCATTGCTGAACTATATGGAATTGGATAAAAATAATCATGTCCTATGCTTTGACATGGCAGTCACAGAAAAAAGGCAAGGCTCCTCCGCCGGCGGAGGCTCCTCATCATGCCCCGGAGAAGCACCACCACCACCACCACCACCACCACCACCACCCTGCCTCTCCCAAGAAGGCTCCTGCTCCTCCTCCCCACCATTCACCGCCCCACACTTCCGAGAAGATGGGCCACGCCCCTCCTCCCCACCGTGTCGCTCCTAAGAAGGCCCCTGCTCCTCCTCCCCACCCTTCCCTGCACGCCCCTCCTCCTCACCACGTCGCTCCTAAGAAGGCCCCCGCCCCTCCTCCCCACCCTTCCCTGCACGCCCCTCCTCCTCACCACGTCGCTCCTAAGAAGGCCCCCGCTCCTCCTCCCCACCCTTCCCTGCACGCCCCTCCTCCTCACCAGGCCGCTCGCAAATAATCTGCCCTCTTGTATGTTCTCCTGGTACTTTCTTTTTGCTTGTGTCTTGTTGAGTTGGGATTTGGAAAGACGTTACTTTTGCTTCTTTGTGACATTACTGTAATAATAAGCCCCGTCGGAGGACGATGGCCGCCTTTCGTGTAGAAACACCCCGTTTTCTTCTTTTCGGATAAGTACTTCCCCCAGTTCGGGATTTGTACGATACGGTGACTGAATTGTTCGATCTGCCGTTCCAATGTTGTGATCAAGGTAAAAAAAACGAAGTAAAACGGTGGATGAAGTGACCGAGTGTTGAACGTTAGATATGCTCGTGAAACGAAATTTCTCCTTATGGGCGCAAGAAACTTTTAAATTTTTACTGAAGGTTAAAAAACTCGAGAAAGAGATTGATGGGTCAGTTTTGTCCTGCAATATCCAAACGCCAGTCGTCCTTTTCCCATTTTATCTCCTTGAAGAACGAGATCTGCGACACGTCCTGACCAGTTTTCATTGGATTCTCATTCCATCTGGTCCGCCCGGGGACAGGCACAGCCAATTGGCGATTAATACGTATTTCCCTCCCCATGGGAAAGAATTCGCAAAGTGCAATGATGTCGTCACACTTCACAATGCAAAAAAAGAAACGAAAAAAAAAAATCTCACTTTTGTCGACCATCTTGTCGGCATTTCACGTGATGTCACGTGAGATGTATATATTTTTTTGGTAGGCTCGTTGTCATCATAGTTATAAAGATTAATGAAGACAATGAATCGATGGCCAGAAAATAATTCATATACACGAGGACGTGACAATTGACCTTCCTATAAAAACTGGTTCACGAGACATTTTATCTTCTATATAAGTTTTTTTTTCTCGATAAAATGCCGCTAACATCCTATCGTATAGTCATCCGATCGTATCGAATTAATCGTGTCTCTCTCGCGGGTAGAAAAAAAAAATTCGTAAGTATGTTAGTATTTTTCATTGGATTCGCTTTTCTCCGGGTTCCATTTTCATTCAGCGTACCTAACTCAGTGTGGGCTCGTCCTAAGCTTCGAAGGACATGCCTCGTCGTGTGGGGTCAATAATCAGGTGACGACAAGGGCTCTCCGAGCGAAAAAAAAGTAAAAAGGGTCGAAGATAAGACGTCACTTACTGATGTATGTATGGGGCATGTCATGTCGGTCAACATAAATTCTTAATGTGACTGGACCATGCAAAATTCTAGATAATAGGATAAAGCATGGTCATTTTCTTGAAAAAGGGACATGAGGCGAAATTTTATTTTAAACGAGTATCTGATGTGATCGTATCAATCTCAAATAATGACCTGAAATAACAATGACGATTTTAAATAAGAGTCTGATGCTGGCTGACTAAATATTTCGACCAATCAAAGGCATTTTCATCCACGGAGAATTTTAATTCTAATTTTTTATTTTTATTTTCTATTTTTTTTCCTTTGTTGTGGCTGGCGAAGGCAACCCTCACTTAGGCAAGGCTGGCCCTCGCCCTTGCCCAGCCCATTCCGAGTCGACCACCAGCAAAAAGAAAAGAAACAACAATAAAAGGAAAAAAAGATAGCAAAAAAATTTAAAAAGTAAAAAGATGAAAATACCCTTGATAGTCCTTTTTTTGAAACTGATATAACTAGTCTAGACCCTTAGTTGAAATAAGGTTTACTTTAGCCTTTTATTTAAGAAAATGATGACATTTCATATATTTATTTGAAATTTTCTCTAAGTTAAATTTACGTAGTTTTTTTTTTATTATTATCCTATCTTTAATACTCATATCTATAATCTTTTGCTTTGCCTCTTTGCAGAGCACAAGAGTTGAACCCCGCAACTACGATATTAGCGTCCCCACCCCTAATCCCTCTACTAGCAATGATGCATGTATCATGACCCGACAAATTGGATCAGTCCCTTAGACCCTGAGATTACTCACGGATCGATTTATAGATCGATTGAGCTAAGAAAAGGAAGCCCAAGATGACCTGACCTAGTCATACATTCTCCAAGACGACCGGGTACCCAAATGGACGGGATTACTTCAGAATCTTTCATGAGTAACTGCGTGGGCCCCTTCTTTGAGTTATTAGGAGGTGGGATGGTCGGGTGGTTAATGTATTGTCAGATAGTTAATGCATGGTCTGATAGTAAATGCCTGGACCCCAATCGGGTTAGAGCTCCTCTGTGTTGTATAAAAGGGGATAAGCCCCATACTTGTATATTGTCAAAAACTCAATACAATCAGAATTCTCTCCATTTTCTCTCGAGTACTCTTGAGTGTCTTTCCAGTTCAGTTCTAACTATCCGACCCTCGAACGAGTGTGAGTGAACGTGAAGGCTGACATGGGATCATATCTTAAGGTCGTGCGGATCATGATATCGATAGATCGACTATCGGTTCGTGACACATGCCTATTGGCAAATTTTGATAGTTAAAAATGAGGAATTTCGTGTGAATAACATTTTGGTCTTGCCCAATACGATGCTCCAAATTGAATATAATATATGTTATGATTGGGTGCACAAACTGCAAACAAAGTAAAGCGTAAAAACAAGAAAAGGAAATTGACACAAGGTTTATCCTAACATATCTTTAAATTATGACTACGATCAACATATAATTTTACTATAATAAACATTTCGCACCTCTTTATTACATTCTTCAATTATAAAAGAAAGAAATACAATATAACAATAGTTATTTTTGAGCTCAAGGTCAAACTACTAAAGAATAAAATATATGCTCAAATTATAAAAGCCCTATAATGATTTGGGGGCGCAGCCCCAGCGATCTCGCAGGGGAGACTCTTCCTGCCCCTCATCTACTCGTCGCCATCCAAAAGTGAGTGTTCGTGCCTCTCTATCACTAGGGAATAAGAACTACATCTAAACATTACTCGTTTGTGATTATTGATACCGAAACATGGCAGTTTGATTCGGTACCTTAGAAATGACATGTGGAAAAAGGAATCATTGGTAGATCCCGAACTATGACGGGGAAAAACTTCATAAGAAAAACTTCATACTGAATAATAAGATAGTTGTTTGGCCATTCGGGATATGTGTGCCATTCGAGAAGTTTAAAAGAAGGGTATGCCGATGAAAGACATGATGTGCTTGGATTCGGTATGTCATAGATACGCAATATGGAGATTATTACATCCCGAAATCGAAAATACAGAGCAAGACTTATGGCGCGAACAGAGAATTTTTCCAAAAACTAGAAATATCATTAAAAAAGAGACGGTTGATGGTGCAGTTGCAAATCACAGGAGGCATGGGGCGGTTGCGCCCCGATTTACAGGGGTCAGTTGTGAAGATAATGGATTAAAAGGTGAATTGCAGTGCCAAAATTCAAAGATTTGAAATCAAAGAATAACTGCTTGAGCGGTTAGAAACGCAAAAAGGATAAGTACCCGAAAGGAAGGAAAGAAGAGAGGAGGACAATCATCCAAGAAAGACAGTTTGTTTCTTTGAAGCTTTAGCCTACTTTGCTGTTCGTAATGTAGCATGTTAACATTCCCGTACTTTCCTTTCCTTGTACTTTCGATTTCAAGCAATCTATTTCCATTATCAGCCAATTAGGAGTAGCATAGATAGTAAACCCTCACCATTTTCATTGCTTTCGTTAAATCGCACACACCCGTTCACCTGTTCTCCCTGACTTTCCATCAGAACAGAGCCACAGAACCCTTCATAATAAAAATAAAAAATACGAATTTCGGTGAAAGATATTCTTGATTCAAATCACGCGAACAGTGATTAATTGGATTCTTGCTTATGGGTCGGACTGTGGGTCAGAGTTTGGTACAGTCGGCCAATTAACTCAAATGTCTTGGCGATCTAGTGAAGCTGTCTCTGTCATGCACCCTTTTTTCACTTTCTCGTACCATTAAAGCTTGTAAATATCTCCAAGATTCAATTTTTCTGTTCTGGTAAATATGTTAATCTTGAGTTTTTCTTTACGGTACATAAATCTCAGTCTTCAGTCCAATGAATAGAGTTTTAATCCCATGAGGTCGGCTTACATGGTCGATCTCGACAAGATCGAATGCATGGGCATATGTAATCTCATGTTTAGGCAGCCGCACCAAGTTTTGCTATGCTCTTTATTTGGTTTCATGGAATTAATCATACGTCTTATGCCATTCACCGACTCTCTCTCTCTCTCTCTCTCTCGCCGTACCCTGCACCTCCATTTAAAGCTGGAGGGGTTGCATAATGCTGGTTCAGTCATTACTCTATTAGGCAAGCTCATCACTCCAGCTCTCCTACTCAGCTTTTTGCGAGTTCCCCCACAAGAATGGCTTCAAAAACAGTGCTCCTTCTGTTGGATATTCTGCTTCTGGTCACAACCCAGGTATGCTTTTGTCTGTAATTTGGTGCGTAGTGAGCTTATTGATAGCTAGGACACATCTGATCCCGTGTTTACTTTGTCTTGGTAGGTTTCATCTGATGATAACGAGGAGCAGCTCATTTTGAAGGTAATGTGTGTGATGAAGATGATCTGTTAATAGCGCTTGTTTTCCTTTGCTTTAGAAGATGAAGGTCAAGAAAGTGTTTCCTTTAGCCATTGTTCTTGGGCTATGGCTACATCAGCTTCTGCCCTTTATTCTTTTTCCTTATGTTTTTTGTGGGGGGAAGAAAGAACATGAAAAGCCTCAATAATGCTGCTTAAAGTTTACGTTTTTGAGTGACATGCTTTGTCCCGCATTATGTGCTCTTTTTGGTGATGGTTGGCACAGTACTGGAAGTTTAGTCAGAGGTTTAGGAGAGCGGGGAAGAGTTGGACATGGGAACTATTTTGTTTTTTTGACAAAAACACACGATCCCTCCGAAAGTATCTGAGACAAACACAGAGACTAAATACTCCTCCCAATGTGGGGAAAACCGTCTGTATGCACGCACTTGCTGTGCCGACGTGCTGTCATAGGTGAGTTGGTTGTTCATCCTTGTTGGAATTAGATCACTTAGTCAGGTGCGCGGTCGGTGTATCAATTGGTACAGTTGATAGATATGTATAAGAGACTTTCTAATGGTGATGCCATATTTCATGTTCTAGAGTCATTTAAGAGTAACGAGCTGGACCAAGGTGCAAGATGACCACATGAATAGGAAATCCTTCTAGCTGAAATTTAGATCTGCAATAATAAATGAGCATGACTGCTTGTTTTGCCTTGATTTGTCACTGTGGGTATATGTATAGGCCCCGTATGGCAAGGTCCCAACACGAGCTCCGGTGAAGGCTCCAGCTCCGGCTAAAGTTCCTGTGAAGGCACCTCCTACCCCTGCTCCGGTCACTAAGACCCCACCTCCTCTTCCACCGGTCACTAAGCCGCTGCCGCCTCCACTGCCTCCTGTCGCTAAGCCTACTCCTACTCTGCCTCCGGCCACTAAGCCACTGCCACCTCCTCTGCCACCGGTCACGAAGCCGCCGCCTACTCTGCCTCCAGCCACTAAGCCGCTGCCACCTCCTCTGCCACCAGTTACGAAGCCGCCGCCTACTCTGCCCCCGGTCACTAAGCCACTGCCGCCTCCACTGCCGCCGGTTATGAAGCCGCCGCCTACTCTGCCACCGGTCACTAAGCCGCTGCCGCCTCCACTGCCTCCTGTCGCTAAGCCTCCTCCTACTCTGCCTCCAGCCACTAAGCCGCTGCCACCTCCTCTGCCACCAGTCACTAAGCCGCCGCCTACTCTGCCTCCGGCCACTAAGCCGCTGCCACCTCCTCTGCCACCAGTTGTGAAGCCGCCACCTACTCTGCCACCGGTCATGCCTCCTGCAGCTCCGCCACTGCCACCGGTCAGGTCAAAAGCAGGTAACTATACAATGCGTCCTTTACCTCTAGTCTGTCATGCCATGTATTGTCACAACATATTCAGGTTCTCTCCGAGGACAGCGATGACGGGATTGGTAGGACCTAAACCGTGAATGCATAGTCCAACTTTTCTTACTATACAGTAGCATCGTCATGTGGCGGAGGAAAACAATCAAAAGCATTTCCACCTGGTGAAAAATGCTGAATAATTCCTGGCACAAAGTCCCCAACACCGCAGCACAATCTTATGTAGCCTAGCAACCTTAGCTCATTGTATATCGTTTTCACGAATATTATGAGTCTGATTACACTGAGTTGGGTGAACCTTATTTGGTTGCTGCAGATTGCATCCCTCTGTGTGACCAGAGATGCAAGCTGCACTCAAGGAAGAGGGTGTGCATGAGGGCTTGCATGACGTGCTGCGACCGATGCAAGTGCGTGCCGCCGGGGACTTACGGAAACCGAGAGCGATGTGGCAAGTGCTACACCGGCATGACCACTCACGGGAACCGTGTCAAGTGCCCGTGAAGGCAACTGTGAATGTCATGGTTCTCTAAGCATATCCATTTCACTGGTGTCCAACAACAAAACAACGCAGAAGCTAAATAAGTTTGGTTGGAAGAGGGTGGAAAATTGCCGGTTCTCCATTGTAGCTACATATCGTGTGCGACTTCCAGGGGAGCTATGATGGTCCAGGAATGATTAGTGTTTAGTAATAGTATCCATATGTTTGTCTTGTCTATGTTTGGGTTCTGTATGACTTTATTGCGGTTCATGTGCTTAAGTAAGAAATCTGTTTAGTCTATCGTCAGCTCATCTTTGTTCCTAATCCAAGATAGGCGACAAGGTATCGATTTTGAAACAGTTCATGGATACAATGCTCATGATTTTTTTTTTTTTGGTCTTAATGCTCATGATTGTATCATATAACCAAATCGTTTTCTGCCCCTGATCACGGCAACGGAAAGAATGTCTTGTCTGCACAAGTAAGGCAACAGAAGCCCAGTCTCTTTAAATAGCATTGGAAATTGTTAGTTTGTGTGTTTGTTTGTTTTGAGGATGTTATTTTGAATTCTTATCACTTTGTATTAAGAAGAGTTTGTAGGTGTTGAAGTTATTATCTTGCGTCGTCTAATAATGAGTTTTATATGCTCTTTATATTCATGTAGTCTCCCTTCATATAGTATTAGAGCTATTGTTGTCCTTTTTGCGAATGATTAGTCAAATGTCACATGCAAGCCGGATTGCCATTACTGTCCTTTTCGTGAATGCGCATTCACTATCCATTAGTCAAATTTCACGTGCCCGTAAGCTTAAGCTTAGTAACATGAGTTTAGGTTATCTTAAATTCTCTTCAAAATGTGACATGTTTTTTTAAATTCACTCCACCTATAAGCTTATTGGACTTTTTTAACTGCCGTTACAAATGTGACGTTATCTTAAATTCTCTCTACCTAAAAAGCTTATTGGACTTTCTAACTGCATCATGTTTGTTGTGTAATTAGAAGCGGAGGTGGGGATCCAGATTAAGCAAAAATAACCATGTTATATTAATTTCACTCTATAAAATGATCAATTACATGACACTTTGTTGAATCATAAGAAGCTCACCTTGAGAATGATAAAAGGGACATGGACGGCTGATTTCAAATCCATTTTCCTTGATCTAGATAAATTGGTAGACTTTGTAGGGTTGGAACTTGAATCGGCTATTTAGGTCGGAGGATATGGTGTTTCTTTTTTCAATTTGTGGAATAAAATAATAATAAATTCGAAATCATTTTATATCTTGTCATTATTTCTAAACTTTTTTCTTGTTCACAGCAAATTCTGGAAAAAAAAAAGGGATTTTCTCATTAGCTTATGACAAACCAAACGTCGCGAACTGAAAATAACATTTCCGCAACAGCTCAACAAAATGTCTTTCCGAGGTTCCAACTTTCGTTGTTTTTGACCAGTCAATTTTCATCGGTGACCACCTCTCGCGGCTCGAGGACACGTTCTGAATGAGTCGTTGAACCGAACAGAGAGCCCAGCGCTTCCGTTTGAGCTCTGCTTCGGATTGAGGGAGTCACTAGCACGGGTTTTAGCAGCAATCTGGAGCCACGAATCCTAGGAGCTGATTCACCCAAGAAAAACAAGATCAATGGGGGTCCAAGATGGGATCTTGGGGATGGGCGATGCACGAGCCAGAGAAGGCGTCAGCAGAAAGAGGAGGTGGCTGAGGAGACGAGAGAGATGGCTCGTGGTCCTGGGCGTGGCTCTTCACGCCGTGTACATGCTAAGCATATTCGACATCTACTTCAAGACTCCTATTGTCTACGGCATGGATCCCGTGGCTCCTCGCTTCTCCGCACCCGCCAAGCGCCTCGTTCTTCTCGTCGGTATGATGCCGCGCCCACCACCTCTTTGGGGTTTTTCTTTTATGGGAATTCAACCTCAAGTTTGCATTTTTCCTTTTGGGTGTGAGCTCCCACTGTTTCTTAGCTCATTTAACTCTGTAAATGGAAACTGCATTGCCTGGACTGCCTTTGTTAGTTTTCAAGTGAAAGATTTGGGCTAACTATTGTAAACTTGAAAGCGGAGAGGTTTGTTGCTTCTTTGTTTGGTTTTTGTACTTTTCAACTGTGTTGAAGTTAAAGTTTGGGATATCTTTATTAGTTTGTCTGTCTATGTGATCGTCGTGGAGCAGACTGTCTGAACATTTGTAATTGCTTCAAAGTTGGTTATTAAGCTTTCTCTGAGCCTGTTACTTCTAGCAAGGAGTTACTCTGTGACACAGTGAAAATTTAAATTTGCAGCGGATGGCTTGCGTGCGGATAAATTTTATGAGCCGGATTCGAAGGAAACTTTAGAGCACCTTTTTTGAGAAGTATACTTAAGGAAAGAGGTCGCTGGGAGTGTCACATGCTCGTCCTCCTACAGAATCGAGGCCTGGACATGTTGCTCTTATAGCTGGGTTTATGAGGATCCCAGTGCTGTTACAAAGGTCAGTTATTTGTCCATTTTATCACACTTTTCGGTTGCATATAACATTTCCAACTTAGACTCCTGTCTGCTAACGAGTGGTTGAAGTGGTGTGACTCTTCACTGATGGGCGGCATCCTTTTTGCCAGGATGGAAAGCTAATCTGTTGAATTTGACTCGGTATTTAATAGAAGCAAACATACATATGCCTTTGGTAGCCCAGACATAGTTCCTATATTCTGCAGTGCCTTACACATAGCACTTGGAATAGCTATCCACATGAGTTTGAAGACTTTGCAACTGTATGTGCTCACCCTGTCGAACTCAAAAATCTGTTTGATGGGAATTTGGTACGTTGCGAAGAGATTAAGTAAAACTTCCATCTCTTGTGGTACCTCAAAATTAAATTTTGCTCATTGCCCTCATGTTTGGTTGTTAGTTCTTCCCATGGTAATTTTCCCTCTCGTATGAGCCTACTGTCTATGAGTGATTACCTGAGCACCTCTCTTGTGATACTTCAAAATTAAACTTTGCTCATTGCCTACTCATGTTTGGTTGTAGTTCTTCCCATGGTAATTTTTGTCTTGTGCGAGCCTACACTCTATGAGTGATTACCTGAGCCCTCTCTTGTGATACTTCAAAAATTAAACTTTGCTCATTGCCTACTCATGTTTGGTTGGTAGTTTCTTCCCATGGTAATTTTTTGTCTTGTGCAGCCTACACTCTATGAGTGATTTACCTGAGCACCTCTCTTCTCTCTCTCTCTCTCTCTCTCTCTCTCTCGATCTCTAACTTAAGGACATGCATAGAGAGTAATCTTAGAAAGTATTCTCATGGCATGTTTTTGCTCATTACTTTTTCTGTAACTAAGATTTTGTTTTTTTCCGTAAATGCATCTGGATGTTTTGTCAGTTGATTCAATGAGCCATTGCATGCTTATCTAAAATTACCAGTGCTTGTTGTTTTGGGAATTCCTCGAATCTGAAACTAGTGCTCATTACACTTTCTACATGCGGCCACTTCAGCCGTTATGACTTTAATTCACACCTAAATGGCTCGTCAGTGTTGACATAGACTAAATTATATTGTTCATCACTCCTTTCCATTTGCTGTCAGGATGTCTCTGTGCTGCATTTCATAGATTGGTGAAACTGTTTAGATGTGCTTCTTTTCCTTAACTTTTTACTGTACTCTATCTTCATAATTTGCTTTTGTTGTTGCAGATGCATCCTTTTGGGATGAGTGGTCTTTTGATCAATTTCAAAGCCTCTTGAACAGGTCTTTTGCTGACGAGAACTTGAGAGAAGCACTTCATCGGATAATCTGGTTGTCTTTCTCCATCTACTGGCTGTGATTCAATGGACATGCTCATCGACCCTTCTCATCCATCTATCTCACAATGTTAAGGTTGTTGATCACATTGCCAAACGTGTTTTTGTATCTCGGTGAGGTTATTACAAGGATATCGCACTGCGTATGTTTTTACACTGATCACGGAATGAGCGACAAAGGTTTTATGACACGTTGTTCTTTTTTCATTTCTGGAAAGTTACTGAGGCGAATTTTCTAATAAACATGCAAAGTTGTCCAGTAAATTTTTTTCTCGTGTAATCCTTTTCTAAAATTAGGTGTGCATTTCTGACTCATTCCTGGCTTTTGTCCTTGCAATTCTGATGATCAAACTTACCTCCGTTAGGTGATATAGCACAAGTCATTGCTAGGGTTTTTTGGATGGTTGCCAATTGGCAAATCTGTGTCCACTACAGAGAATCCAGTTCATCTTTCCATTCATGTGTGCCAAACGGCAAATTAATCTAATGGTTCATCTAATCGATGTAGAAGTGGTCACAAGGATTTCTCTAGTTTTCACATGTTGTTATACATTGAACTTTGTATGGGGCCAAAGAATTTCTTTTATCAATGTCTAATCAAAATATGAAACTTGATTTGGATGGAACTAGAGTTGTAGTCTGGTTAAATTGATTGTGTATGGAAAGTTTTGGCCATTTTAACTGCAGACTGCAGAATTTTTGCCTAACGACACTTCGAGTTGATATTGAACTTGAAGTGAGTTTAACCTCGATTGCTTAGTGGATAGTGGTTTTGTTTCTTGCTGCCTCATTTGAGCCTATTCCAAAAGTGATCGCTTGTAACACTTAGAAAAATTAATGGACGAAAGATATTTTTCAGGAAAATTTTTCAACATAAGTTGCTATCATCTCGATGAAAATGTTTACCATTGACTAATTATTTTCAAGCGGTACAAGTGATCATTTTTTAAAAATGTGTTCCCAAATCATTCAGTTTCCGCGAAACAAATGGAGCCTAAGAAAGAATTTTTTGCTGTTCAGCAATGAGGACTCTCATCATGCCTCTTTTTCTTTTGGAGTCTGCTGGGCACTCCATAAGTAGCTTGTCATTTTCATTCTCTTTCCCCAGTACCCTTTAGATGCTGAAGCTAACTATGCGTAAGATGTAACTGATAGGAAGTCATGGAGATGGGCACCCCTCCAACACTGACACACCTCTGTTGTTTGGGGAGCTGGGGTTAAATATCCCCATTCAGCTTTTGTCAGTTGACCACGTCTGATACGGCCGGTTTTGTTGCATAGCTTGCATGACATGGCAACGCAAAGCGCAGGGTGGGGAGGGGGGGGGAGGGGGGGGGGGGGGGGGGGGGGAAAGAACCGAGGAGAAGGGGAGTGAAAAAAGCGGAAAAGGAGAGAGGAAGGAGGGGAAGAGAAGAGAGCGGGGCGGGGAA